>PVIU01023115.1:0-28053 GCA_004026605.1 Ondatra zibethicus | reverse complement strand
GGGACTGACTGAGAAGCCAATGATAATGGCACTGGGATTTGATTCTACTGCATGTACTGGCTTTTTGGGATCCTAGTCAGTTTGGATTCACACCTTCCTAGGCCTGGATGGAGGCGAGAGGGCCTTAGGCTTCCCACAGGGCAGGGTAACCTGCCCTCTCTTAGGACTGGAGGGGAAAAGGGGAGGGGGAGTGGGGAAGTGGGAGGGAAATGGGAGGAGCGGAGGAGGTGGAAATTTTGAATGGTACTATTTATAATGCAATAATAAAAAATTAAATGTGGAAAAATTATGTTTATTTATGTGTGTTTGTCTATGGGAAAGTGGGGTATATGAGTGCCGGTGTCTTCAGAGGCCAGAGAGGACCTTGAATCTCTGAAGGCTGGAGTTGCAGGAGGTTGTGAGCCACTTGATATGGGTTCTGGGATCTGGATTTGGATCCTCTCAAAGACCGGTAAGCTTTCTTAACTGTTGAACCATTTATCAGCACTCCCTTTTTTTTTAATGAGCATTTGGTTCACTCTCTTGTTCATTTTTCTTTTTATTAAGAGAGCTCTTTTGTAAAGAAATCTTATCCATTAATCAACTCTGGTGACAAGCTCATTAGATCTTAAATTTCATGCTTTCAAAATCCTCTATTTCTCTACCTCTTGATTGCAATGGTGAGGGTTGTGGCACATTCCCTCAGGGGCTATGCTCTGTTCTTAGCATTTTGTCACTGGATCTGAGGACTTTGGGAGATCCTGGACCATTTGCTAATGAGCAATGGGAGATGAGGAGGTGATGACGAGGTATCAGATACTCATATGTACCCCTGGTTGTCAGTCTGTCTTCCCTTTGTACCTGTGCTTCGGCTGCAGTATTAACTTCTGGTAAGCTGCTATCTGGTGTATGAGAAAGTGTTAGGATCTAAAACTTATTGTCTGGTATGAAGGAAAGATTGCCTTTTATACGAGAATACATGCATATTCTTATAATGTGTATGTATATACATGTATAAATATAGGTAAATTTTCATATACCATAGATAGTAGATATCATGTAATAGATATTGTATATATATACATATATATAGTATAGGGGTGACTAATAGTTAAATTATACATAATACTAAATATGAATATGTTTCATAACTACTAACATACAAATCAATTATGTAGAGTGTTGTGTAGCACTATTTCTGGAGAGACATGAAAAAATGTCTATTTATCTAAGACAGGTAACCACTGACACAACAAATGTTAATACTAAAGCCTAAGTTGGCAAACTGATGAGTTTTCTTACTGTTATAGGAGCGTAGGTGAAATATTACTTACAAAAACAGAAATACCCAAAAATTAGCTGTGTCACCAAAAGCCTACTGCAGCATGGGTGATGATGGCTTACAAAAGTCGGAACCCTGAATAACTTGCAGGCAGCTCCGCAGGCTGGGAAGTATTTCCTCAAGACAGCTCTGTTGGTCTGAGCTTCTTCCAGCCAGTTTGGCTGGTCTGAGAGTGTCTCTGAGGACTCCTTATTGCTTACATAATCTTAGAGAGTAGTCTTTTTCAGAGGCTTCCTAAGGCTTCCAATTTGTTTACTTCCTGAGTCTCCCTTTAGAATACCCTATGTCTTAAGGCACTTCTCTGTAAGACAGAGTATTTCACCTCATGTTAGAACATCTTGAGTCTTAATCAACTTCTCTTTAAGATGGAATGTATCAACTTGGAGGGAATTGTTAGACAACACATTTATACAATAAACACCCAGTGTACATAATGTAATGTGTATTTATTAACCTGTATTTATCAATATACAGTGTATATACAGATAACACACACACACGAAAGATAAGCCATAAAGTGTTAAATTCCAAGAAACCAATGCAAATAAGTTGTATAACTGTTTAGATCATCCTATGAGCACTGTGGAAGCTAAAGATAACCCTCACCAATTTCATGGGATTTCAGCTCCACATGGAGAAATAAAGCTCCCACAGGATAGAAAGTTAAACCAACTTGTTTCTCAGCATTCTGTTCCCCTTTCCAAAGGAGCATGTGAAATAACAAACACACTATATTCTCAAGAAAAGAATTATCTGGTTTGCTGAGGGGGCTAATTTAGGTTAATAGTGGCAAAACTTTAGAGATAGTGAGTTGCATTTTTACCACACTGCAAGTGTTAACCTGTTAAATGTGTTTTGACCTTTGGTGGTAAGGAGCCACAGGAGGGTTTTTTTTGTTGTTGTTGTTGGAGATTGACATATACAAATTATGTTTTGTGAAAGAGGAGTACATTAGAAGCAGCCACAGTTGGAATGAATGAGGGTATAAAACCTTGAGGTATAGTAGGTAAATGGGATCAGGTAGTATTGTAGTATCAGCTTGGGGGAGTTGTAAAGTTACTTAGGGTGAGGCACTGTTATTGGGGGTCTAGTGAATGATTTTATATTGGGATTTGAAGTGGGAAGAGAGGGATCACCACAGCTTAAATAATCATAATTGGGAGAAATACTACAGTCAAGGAAGAAAGTCAATATCAAGGGAGAAATTGATCTTCCTTTCTGTGTGCGAGGGCAAAGGAAAAAAAAATCAAGTGAAAAGTGTATCATGTTACTTTAGCTTGCTAATAACTCTTTTATACAATGTGTCAGGGACAGGGACCTGAGTGATGCTGACACACCATTATGACCAAGTTTCAGGTATCCCTTGTTAATTCGGAAACATTTTGGTTCTGCTCAGATTCTCAGGGCAACATGGATTCTCTGGGGCACTGTTTAGAAACTGTACCATTATTTTTCCATTTGGATCAAACCATTTCCTTCTTCCTGCGCTCTCTCACCTTAAGTAGTCTTAATAATGCTTAAAAGTTGATACCCTTTCTGACTCAAAATAGTATTATGAGTATTCAATGTTAATGCAGATTTTATTTTTGTCCATATGGTATGAGAAATTCTGGTAGTTTCTAAATTAGTGAAATATCTGTCTGTAATTTTAGTAGAGATATTCTACAGAACTTACATCCGAGTAAATGTTCTAGAAAGAATGTTCTACAGGACGAAAATGGAGGATTTCTGAAGGTGCTGCATCATGTAACAGACTTTTCAGGATCCCTTCACATTTACTGTGCAGTTCCATCAGCTCTCTCTGCTTGTGGACCGATGAAGCTGATGTGAGTATGATACCAAGGCTCGTGCACCCAAACTTATGACTGGAAATGGTGTCATATCTAAAGATGGAACATTTTGCTTTTGTTTATTCAAGTTTCAAGTGACAGAAACATAAAAGAGAGTTAACTTCAATTGCTTCAACTCTCTGCTACAGACTTCTTACACCAAAAAGGAAATGCAAAAGCAACAACAGCCCACTCAAATCTAAAACAAAACAGAAAACAATTTAACTTCAAATACTTCGTTCATTCAGAGATAGGAAAAGCAACTCCAAAAAGAAGGTTTCACTTTGGATGAAGATCGGAAAATCCTTCCACTGATGGTTTCCAGGGAATCCTGTTCTACTGTTTCCTCAAATGCTGAGGTTCCATATTTGGGGACAAGTACCAAAACCTATTTCATATGTTGATTAGACCTTAATAATTTCTGACTTTAAAAAGTCATAATAGAATATTTATGCCAGCTATTAAGTTAGAAAACTTTAAACATAAACCTTGCCCACACTATGTACTTTCCCCCTTATGCTGCATGTATCCAGGACATAAAATAGGAATCCCAAATAGTAGGATATTTCTTGGGTTGATCTGAATTTGAAGTTAAATTGTTTTGTGTTCTAGAAAGAATGTTCTACAGGATGAGGATGGAGGATCTCTGTAAGAGGCTATGATATGGCTTTTGATCAGTAGAACTCTTGTGCTGACCTCTAATCATGTTCCTATAAGTCTTCTTTTCCTTATCAAATAAAACAAAACGTATGAAGGTTTCCATATTTCTTTGGAGCCTAACTTATATAGGACATGGTCATGTAAAACTCATACTAATAGTAAACTGATTTGTGTCCTTTTTTCTGGTATGTGTCTATTTTAGTGCAGGGCTCTCAGCCATGAACCTATCATTGGATGGGAAAAGCAGCTCCCCTTTGTGATGGTGAAAGCCATCCTCCACCAGTGATTAAGTTGGTGAGTTTGGGGGGAAAAGGGTGCTGCAGTGCTACCATAACTGAGAAGTGCATCATTTTCATTACTTTCTACATTCTCAAGGTTTCTCTTCCTGGATGCTTAGTCTAAACACCCAAAGTTCCTTTTTGGGTTCTTTCTTTCTAGAATGGTGAATAAACAGAATCATCTACTACGTAGGTTTCTATAGTTTGTTTCTTCCTTTCACTAGGCCTAGAGTTTTGAGCATTCATCTGTGTTCACAACTGTATTGGCATGTTGTTGTTCCTCTTTACTGCTGAGTTGAATTAAATTACATGAATGCAGTATGTTTATTTACAAGTTGGTGGGGATTTTGATTTTACTTTTTCTTTCTCAATTTGAGTTATGAATAAAGCAACTATAATGTTTATTTATACAAAGTTGCATGTGACTGGATGTGCCTGCCCCTCACTGGCAGTTGTATTGATGTTTGTGGCCACACAAATGTCCATGGCCTGAATCTACATTGTTATCCAGGAACCATACTGATCAGAATGCCCTGCACTTCCACCTGATGCCATGGTGATATCCATGGTCCAGGCTGCCTCCAAGGGTCTTGTCTGGGTTCGTAGTCCCACTGCAGCTAGGAGCCATGTTTATGGTCTGAGCTGTTGCCAGAAACCATCTGGAGGTTCATGATCTATTTTCCTGCTGACTGTGAAGAGCAAGGAAGCTACTTTTCCAGGATATCAATGACTGCAGGCACAGTTGAGAGGGACATAGAAAGTTTCTGTGACCCATCCCCACAAAAAAAGAGTAAAAGTCACCTAAGAGATGCCTTAAGAAGTGGTATAGATGCTGAAGCATGGTTCTCCACAAAGGAGGCCTCTGGTGCGGTAGGAGAAGCACTCAGCTGTGTTTGATCAAGGGTCAGGCCTTTGAGAGTGTGGTCATGCTCCAGTGAATGTATGGATAACACAACAGAAATAGGACTTTGTTTTGTTTTTTTTTGTTTTTTTTTTTTTTTACTTAGATTTTTCCTTTTTTTGGTGTATGTGTGTGTGTGAGACTACAAGGGTTGGGGAGGCAGATATGGAATGACTGGGAAGTAAGTATTATGGGGATGCATAATGTGAAATTTCCAGAGAACCAATAAAATCACTATGTAAACACACACACACACACAATTTTTTTTTTTCGAGACAGGGTTTCTCTGTAACTTTTGAAGCCTGTCCTGGAACTAGCTCTTGTAGATCAGGCTGGCCTCAAACTCACAAATATCCGCCTGCCTCTGCCTTCCGAGTGCTGGGATTAAAGGCAGGCGCCACCACTGCCTGGCCCACAAATTCTTTTCTGCTAAAAAAAAAAAGAAGTTACATGCTTTAATTTTTCTTGGGTAAGTAACCAAAAGTATGATTGTTACATCTTATGGTAGATACATATTTTTTGTAAGAAACTGATGAATGCTGTTGAAAAGAATTCGTGCACACCAAACTGAATACAGTGACTCATACTCCTAATTCCAGCACTCAGGAGACCAAGGTGAAAATACTGTACAATTGAGGCTACAATAGTGGATTTGAGAGCTATGAAGCAGACCCTTCCACAAAAGAAAACAATGAGACCGTGCTTACGTATGGCAGTAGTTTGTGGGAGCTGTGGCTGCTCCTTATAATCATTATCATTCCTAAGAATATTTTAATCTTAATTTTTGTGAACAGTCTATGGGGCCTAGCTGGCTGTAGAGTTTTGTGACCACCCTAGTTTTCTGTAGCTCAATTTTCAGGACAAGGTAGGCTTAGGCAAATCATTATTTCTGCTTAGGACTATGATATTGCCATTCTTATTGGATTTTTTATTAAACAAACATTTATCTATTACTTTTAATTCTTTCTATTCAGAAATTTGTGTTTTGTGGTCAGGATTGACCAACTAACAACATAATATAATGCGTGCTAACTCTCAGCTAAAGGATGGCTAATAAATTCAGCCATGGAAACCTTTTGCAGTTGATGGTATTTCTAAAATCTGAAAACAGAACTGGCTCTGGAATATTAGAGGATTATTAAAGTTCATGCATGCAGGTGAGAGCATTTTCTCTTAACACCAACTATGAAGTGTTTAATTCTCCATCATCAGCTGTACATTCAACAATACAATTCTGACACTAACTTCTGGGGTTACTGCTGGTCCAATGGATTAGCTTTGTCTCACAAAACTGTCTTTAGAAGGCCAGAAACAAACAGGATGCATATTCTGTTTGCATTTCTGGATGGATAAATACATTTTGAGGGGTACATATGATGTGTACTGGTGTAGAAGGTCCTTCTTTCTATGTGTTGCTTGTATTGGTCAATGAATAAAGAAACTGCCTTGGCCTGATAGGGAAGAACTTAGGTAGGTGGCGAAGACAGGACTGAATTCTGGGAGGAAGAGAGCAGAGTCAGAGAGACACCATGGAGCCACCAGAGATAGATGCTGGGAATTTTATCCAGTAAGCCACTGCCACATGGTGATACACAAATTAATAGAAATGGGTTAAATTAAGATGTAAGAATTAGCCAATAAGAAGTTAGAGTGAATGGACCAGGCAGTGTTTTAATTAATATAATTTCTATGTGGTTATTTCAGGGCTAAGCAAGCAGGGTGTCCGGGATGAACAAGCCGGCCCTCCTCCTACAGTGTACCCCCATATTCAGGCTTAAAAATTCACTTTAATGATTCACATAACTCAGTGAAACACTTTACTACTGTATCTCTTTATTATAAAAGACACAAATGTGTCACAACCTTTTCCTCCTTCCTAGAGTGGGGCTGAAAGTTCGTATATTTTCATAATGTGATGTGTTCAGTTCCCATCCTGAAGCTATCTATGACCCCATTAATACTAGTCTCCTTAAGCTCAGGTATGAATGAAAGGGGTCAATATGAACAGAAGATGCTCATGTCACACAGCAAATTCAAAGGGTTTCTCTGTACAAGTAATCAAAATCAGACTAAACACACATGCTCTCTCTCTCTCTCTCTCTCTCTCTCTCTCTCTCTCTCTCACACACACACACACACACACACACACACACACACTTTCAGAGTTAGCTTATTGGAAAAGAATATACCTGCCCTGACTATGGTATATGCTTAAAATTCTAACTACTTATAAGACTAAGGGAAATTGCAAGTTCAAGGTCTGCTTAGGCTCTAGAGTGAGTTCAAAGCAAGCTGGAGTAACTAGAACTTGTCTTAGAATGAAAAACAAAAGGAAGAGGGATAGGGATATCTTTCAGTGATGAGTACTTGCCCACCATGTACAAGGCACTAGGTTAAAAATGCAATACCTTCAAAAACAAACATCAATACCTTTGAAAACAAACAAATGACCAAACGAACAAAAATATCATGCCAAAATGTAAGTCAGCCTTCACTCAGAGAATCTTAATAGGTAGGAACTATATCAGTGCTGTTTGTGATAGAGGAGAGACTGAATTCAGTCACAAATGTAGCATAGGTAGATGTCAATTTATGAACAAGAATGGGATCATTAGTCAACTGAAAAGTACCTAAATGAACCATCAGGAACAAAGGGTATTATAATGAGGATAGCAAAAATGTCATTTAGACATGTAAAAATAGCTTAGAATCCTCACTACACCCCGGCTGCACCTGATAACCAAAACTTAGTGATATCATCCACTCAAGATAACCAGACACAGTCCTAGAATTCCATGATACCCACTGGACAGTATATAAGGAGAGACAAAGAGCAATTCTCTGCTTTGCACATCTGGAGAGAGAGGCCACCTTGATCTGTCTTGTGGCTGGAGAGTCTCCCCCAGAATTCTGTCCCTTGAATCGGAGACTTCTGTGAGACACGGGACTTAGGATTGTTGTTAGGAATTTAGAGTGTGAGTCTAGTATGATGACCCTCAGCCTAAAAAAATATAACTTAAAAAAAACATTATAAGTATCTATCTTTTTTATTGTTGCAGGTTATTCCTGGCTAAACCAATTAACCATGATAATTGCTGAAGAAGACCAAGACATCACCTAGGGACAATGAAGGATGAGGAAATTGGTCAGTTATGCTACCAAGAATGGGACATTCTATCAAAACATTTGATCGAGATTCTGGATCTTGAGGAAAATAATGTGGAATTGCCCTCTGTATGCTCTGAATTCTATTGGTTAATAAAGTAACAGCATTGGTCTGCTGATAGGGTAGAATAGAGGTAGGTGTGGAAAACTAAGCTGAATGCTGGGAAAAAGGAGGAGGAGAAGAGAGAAGCCATGGAACCCAGCCAGAGACAGAAGCCGGAACTTTACCTGGCAAGCCACAGCCACATGGCCATACACAGATTAATAGAAATAGGTTAAATTGATATGTAAGATTTAGCCAATATGAAACTAGGGCTATTGGGCCAAGCAGTGATTTAATTACTATAGTTTCTGTGTGTTTTTTTCGGTTCTGGGCAGCCAGGACCAACAGACAGCCTCTTTTCAACAAATTGGTGCCAATGTGGTCCTAAGAAAGTTTGAAAAGGAATTCTAGAGACAGAAATAAAGAGTTTGATACAACTTCTTGCTGTTTGCTGGTGGCATGATGCAGCTTCTTTAAGAGAGGTTTTCCTGACTCAGCAGCAGCAGAAAAACAGCTGCATGGTTTTGAAATGCCAGCTTTCTGGCCCGTGCTGCCAGCATGACCTCTGGCTCTTTCAGAAGACTGAGCATTTGAATAGGGTTTGTGACTAATGTGCTACAGCTTGCTTGGTGGCAACATGGACAAGCTGTGTGCCTAGAGATGGAACATTGTGCATGGCTCTTGGAGGCAGCAACCAGCTGTGCCATGCTGGGCTGGGTGGGGCAAGCAGACAATGCCATATTTCTTCTAGCAATGATGCAGCTTAATGTTTTAAGAAGTAAAACTGTCCTGGTCAGAAAATAATTACAGATACACAATAAAGACTGATTCAACAGATATAGACCTCTAAATGGATCACAGTGTTAGATAAAATACATAGGCATGGGAGAGAGAAGAAAAAGAGTAAAAAGGAGTAAAAAATAATAATAAGCCACGTAAAGATGGAAAATACACAGAGAGTCTGGATTATTTATATTTATTGTGTCTTCTTCGAAATTTTTGACTATGAAGGAGCTAAGAGAGACATTTTACTGTATGAGCTGCTAAGCTAAACCTACATATATATTTTAAAGGTATCTTGTCTTCAAAATTTGGGTCTAAGAATATGTTGCTTTAGAAAAGAGGTTCTTCTTTTGTTTCCACAGAGGATGAGAGCCCTATGGATTGCTTGCAGAATAATATGGTTTAATTGACAAAGACACCCTGAAAGGTTGCCTTGAGTACCCCTCATAAAATTATTTTGCAAAGTAAGCAGCAGGAAGAGGTTTAGAGAAGAACTACGTCCATATTCCCAAATATTGTTTATAAACTTTTGTTTACATTTAAAGGGGGATATGCTATAGAGATTTGCATTGGTATGGATCTTGCTCTATTGATACAAATTTAAGGTCAATTTTGTTTTATGTATATTTCTTCTCTTGATTAATATATTGTGTTTATGCAGCTTATTAAAAATGTATTTAAGAAATATAGATTAATAGATAGTCATCTATAATAGTTAAACTTGTAGTCATGTTAGTTAGGTTTTCTAGATATATAGAGATATATTTCAGTTAGATAGGTATTTTTCAAATCTTTCAGAGACCTTCAGAATATGGCATTTAAAATGTTTTAAGCACTTAAGACTTTTCATGACAATGAAGCACATCTGCTCCTGGCAGTACCAATCTACTTCAAGAGGATGATGAGCATTAAAGAGGCTCCTTATGGAGTTTGTTAGCCATTTGGGCAAGAAGCCGTTTTTGCCTGGACTGCTTCATGGTATGCTGTAAAAATTGGACATGCAAAACCCACAGAGAAATGACTACTGAACTTGCTTAAAAGTGAGAAGATCCTTCGGGGTTCCTGATTCATGAAAGCTTCTGCTAGACATTCTGAAGGACACAGAAGAAAGTGACTGTCAACTGCTAATATAGGCAGAACTGTCTTTGAAATTTCCTGCAACATGGAAATGTCTACTGGATACTATGGGCCTGTGGGCTGAAGATGGGCGCCCCAACGGTACAGAAGAACTTTAGGTGACTGTCCAGGCAGCAAGATGTCTCTGTCATTTCTAGAGTTTTGGAAGTTGCTTATAATGCACTTCCTCTTTCCTTAGGTAATATTATATCCTTTTGGAGTCTTTGATGGAGTTGAAAAATAGATAATAATAATAATAATATAGTTTCCCTAAGTTATGATAAAAGATAAAGTAGGTATAAATATTGTAACTGTAATTATTACTTGATACCTGTTTTGTCATATGTAATTTTACTACGTTAAAGTTGAAATCTTCCTTTTTATTTAAACAGAAAAGAGGAGGAATTCCCCTCTGTATACTGTGAATTCTATTGGTTAATAAAGTAACTGCCTTTGCCTGTTGATAGGGTAGAATAGAGGTAGGTGGGGAAACCTAAGCTGAATACTGGGAGAAAAGAGGAGGAGAAGAGAGAAGCCATGGAGCTCCAATGGAGACAGATGCTGGAACTTTACCCAATAAGCCACAGCTATGAGGCCATACACAGATTAATAGAAATGGGTTAAATTATAATGTAAGAATTAGCCAATATTAAGTTAAAGCTAATGGGCCAAGCAATGATTTAATTAACACAGTTTCTGTGTGATTATTTTGGGGCTAAGTGGACAGGAACCAACAAATGGCTCTCTCCTCAAACAGGAAAAGTCCCAAGTATGGGTCTTAATTGAAAAAGTAATTTATAAGAACCTTAATAGTGTTTGGTAAAGAGTTTGGCCATTATTTGACTTTAGGTTTGCTTATAGTTTTAACCTTAGCTCACTTTTTCACATGATGGTTTGTAGCTATGGTAAATAAGTGGACTGCTGTTTAACCATAAATTATCTATATATCCTTTCAACTGATAAGATATAAATTAGTCTCTCCAGGCTTCTTTGTGCCTTATTGCTGTTCTGTATGCTTATTGTTATAGTTTCACTACAGAATATTCTGCCGTTATAAGATTTGTAGTAAAATATATATTTATCTTTGTAAATTTCTTTGGGACTGAGACTGAATCAGATCAGTAAGTTCATCCTCTACACTCAATGGTAAGTTTTCCTATAGGCTCATGATCTGTCTATTTTCAGGTTCTTGGCCACTTTAGCAGTGTACGGGTTCCATCTCATTGAGAAAGCCTTAATATAATAAAAAATACGATTGGTGCTAGGGATTCATTTTAAGAGCAATTTCTCAAGGCAACTAGGAATTGTGTTTAATGCCCAACCTTTCTTAAATTCAGATAAAATGTGCCATTGGCATTTAATGGCTTATTTTTTTTTTTTTTACTTAGACTATAGAAAAAGAATTCATTCATTTCTATGTTGAATTTTTCTTTTCTTTTCTTTGCCTTCCTTCTTCCTCTTCTTTCCATCTTTCCATTCTTCTCTTTGTCTCTTTTTATCTCTCATTTTCCCCCTCACTTTCTCCTTTCTCCCTCCCTTATTTCTTTGTCTCATTGAACTGAATTTTTCTCATTGTTCCTTAAATTATAGGTTTAAATTCAGGAAAGAATCTGATTTATTTTAGGGAAACATGAAAAAAGATGATTTTGCTGCTACATATAGGAGGTCACAGCTAAAAAAATCCATGGGAAAGAAGGGCACTGGTAGCACATGCCTTTAATCCCAGCACTCGGGAGGCAGAAACAGGTGGATCTCTGTGAGTTCGAGGCCAGCCTGGTCTGCAAAGCGAGTTCCAGGACAGCCAGGGCTACACAGAGTAACTCTATCTCAAAACCCCTGTCTCCCAAATAACCCACCAAGCAATCCACAAACAAACCATGGAAAGGTCTTGAAGAATAAGAATTAGACAACTGTCACATTTTTTATCACATATGGTATTTTATTTGATGTTTATATGATATACCCAATGGGATTCTCATTTACTTTGCCACATGGAAAGTTTATAAATGTTAGAGTAGGTACCAAGAGCAAAATGTAAGAAAGAAGGAATTTGAGGGCAGTTTAGGAACTAAAAACCAGCAGTGGTTCCTTCAAGAGAAAGTAAGCAGAAATTATTTTCTTCCTTGATTTTTGAATTTTTGTAAAAATATCATTGAATATGCATCCTATTTATTTTTTCCTTGTCACTTTCTAAAGGTGACTTTATCCCATGGTAAAGAGTGAACTTACAAAAACCAATTATGTCAAAGTACTGAAGTGGAAAATTTTTGCTTACTTCTAAATTAAAATAAAGATTAATAAACTCAGATATCAAAAAACAATTTTGGCACTCATGATCTATCCTTTTTGCAGTAAAGTTATTAATTTAAGTTTATTTTAAGGAAAAGAAATTGAGCATGTGACTAAGTTTCTGGAAAACAACATAAGGAATTTCTATAAAAATTAAGAAAATGATATCTGAAATAATATTTTCTTTCATAAAGGACTAAAGTATCAGCTTAAATAAAGAAAAAAGATTTCACTTATGTTTTGTGCAGTTGAGAACACATTAATAGCCAGGAGCACTAATATGTCTTTCATAAAAAGAACATCTGTCCTTTATACAATAAAGCGTGTTTCAGAAGAAAATACTTGACTGTTTTTAGAGAGAGGAATTCTCACGGTTCCTGAAGACATTATTTATGTGACTCATAGAAAGTTCTGATGATTGCTGAAGTTAAGTGGGATGTTCTACCCATCACTGGAAAGAATGAACCTCAATTATTTTCTATTAGTAAGGACTTGTTTCTTCTATTAAAGAGGAATTCTTTTATTTTTCATTCATAGGTATGAGTGTGTCTGTGCATGGGTGTGCACAAGCGTAGATGAAGGTGCCCTTGAAGGCCAGAAGACAGCCTTGGAGCTGGAGTTGCAGGTGGTTTGTGGTGCCTTGGATGTGAGTGGTGAGAATAAACTTGTGTCCTCTGAAAGAGAAGCAAGTGTTCTTTACCACAGAGCCTTCTCTCCAGCCCTTGAAGTTTCTTTTCATAGTTTGGCTACCTAACTGCCTTGGTTTCTAAGTATTTATGATTCCTTCCGAGCTAGGTCTTGAGAAACTCCTACCTCTGGTCCCCAGTGTATACTAGAGATGATTGATTTTTGTGTCAAATACTATGCTTGGAAGTGGTGATTAAAAGACGAATAGAAATAACTTCTTCAGAGAATAAAAATCTAATGGAAGGAAAGGTGAAAGCAGTTGCAATGAATGAGGTTCAGGCCATGCCGTCCCATAATATAGTATCATGGCCTTTGGAAAAACAAAAGGTCTTTCTGACTCTACTTTGTCTTGTCTCTCTCTCTCTTGAATCATGGGGATACAGCTGAGAAAGAATTTTCTAACCTTTACTTAGTTTCATCATAAGATCCTATGTGAGAGATAGCCACCTTCCAGTTAGAAGAAAGGAATGCCCTATATTTAAAGGGAGGAGAACTCAGACACAATGTAAGCATGGAAGTCTACTTAGTAGATGGTTCCTCTCCAGTTTGTTTCCATGAGATTGTTTTCTGCATGTCCTATCCCACTTCATCATAACTAACTGCTCTCCTTATGAAACTTAGCACAAAATAAACAGGTATTCTGTTTCTGTGAGTCTTAATCTCCAGAATTTCTTGTACTCATATGAGATGAATTTGCATGTATTTTTTTCTTATGGGAGGCAAATAGAGATGCTTTAGTCATGAACTTAGCGATGAGTAGGAAAACTCATGAGTAGGAAAAACTATTCTTTGTTTTCACACACCATCCCTTGTTGTAGGTACAGCACTGTATCTAAGTAGACACCTGATTAAACTTCATTTCTTCATAGAGATACAATTTTTCTTCTGTATGTTTTTTTACTGTTTTTATTAAGCTTTATATTTTTCTCTGTTCCCCTCCCTTCCTTCCCATTTCCTTCTATCCTCTCCCATGATCCCCATGCTCCCAGTTTACTCAGGAGGTCTTGTCTTTTTCTACTTTCCATGTAGAATAGATCTGTATATGTCTCTCTTAAGATCCTCTTTGTTTTTTTAGGTTCTCTGGGATTATGAATTGTAGGCAGGTTTTTCCTTGCTTTATATCTAAAAGTCACTTATAAGTGAGTACATATGATATTTGTCTTTCTGTGTCTGGGTTACCTCACTCAATACGATGTTTTCTAGATCCATCCATTTGCCTGCAAATTTCAAGATGTCATTTTTTTTTCTGCTGTGTCTTACTCCATTGTGTAAATGTACCACATTTTATTATCCATTCTTCAGTCGAGAGGCATTTAGGTTGTTTCCATGTTCTGGCTATAACAAATAATGCTGCTATGAACATAGTTGAGTCCTTGTGGTATGATTAAGCATCCTCTGGGATATACCCAAAAGTAGTATTGCTGGGTCTTGAGGTATGTTCCCAGTTTTCTGAGAAATCACCATATTGATTTCCAAAGAGGCTGTACCAGTTTTCACTCCCACCAGCAATGGATGAGTGTTCCCTTTACCCACATCCTCTCCAGCATAAGATGTCATCAGTGTTTTTGGTTTTGGCCATTCTTATAGGTTTAAGATGGAATCTCAAAGTTGTTTTGATTTGCATTTCTCTAATAACTAAGGATTTTCTCAAGTGACTTTCAGCCATTTTAGATTCACCTGTTGAGAGTTCTCTGTTTAGGTCTGTACCCTATTTTTTAGTGGATTATTTTTTCTTTTGATGACCAATTTCTTGAGTTATTTGTATATTTTGGAGATCAGACCTCTGTCTGATGTGGGGTTGGTAAAGATCTTTTCCCATTCTGTAGGCTGCCATTTTGTATTATTGACTAGGCCCTTTGCTTTATGGAAGCTTCTCAGTTTCAGGAGATCCCATTTATTAATTGGTTCTCTCAGTGTCTGTGCTACAAGGGTTCTATTTAGGAAGTGGTCTCCTGTGCCATTGTGTTCAAGTGTACTTACAATTTTCTCCTCTATGAGGTTCAGTCTGATTGGTTTTATGTTAAAGTCTTTGATCCATTTGGACTTGAGTTTTGTGCATGGTGATAGATATGGATCTATTTTCATTCTTCTACACATTGATATCCAGTTATGCTAGCACCATTTGTTGAATATGCTTTCTTTTTTCCATTTGATTTTTTTTGCTTTTTTGTCAAAAGTCAGATGTTTTAGGTTTGTGGATTAATATCCGGGTCTTCGATTCGGTTCCATTGATCCTCCTGTCTGTTTTTATGCCAATATCAGCCTGTTTTCAGTACTGTAATTCTGTAGTAGAGTTTGAAGTCAGGGATTGTGATGCCTCCAGAAGGTCCTTTATTGTACAGGATTGTTTTGGCTCTCCCGAGTTTTGGCTTTTCCATAAGAAGTTGAGTACTGTTCTTTCAAGGTCTGTGAAGAATTTTTCTAGAATTTTGATGGGCATTGTATTGAATCTGTAAACTACTTTTGGTAAGATTACCATTTTTACTATGTTAATTCTACCTTCCGAAAAGCATGGAAAATCTTTCCATTTTCCTGGTGTCTTCTTTGATTTCTTTCTTCAAAGATTTAAAGTTCTTGTCATACAGGTCTTCTGCTTATTTGGTTAGAGTTACTACAAGATATTTCATGTTATTTGTGGCTATTGGGAAGGATTTGATTTCTTTCTTAGCCCGTTTATCATCTGTATAAATGAGGGTGACTGATATTTTTGAATTAATCTTGGAGATACAAAATTTTTATTGAGGGATAAATACTCTAGTTGAACTTGGGAAGATAGATGCTATTTATAATATGAGTAATACTAAACTTAGTAAGAAAATGCTGTCACTGTATTTCTGTTTTGTTTATTTTTCTCAATGAAAAATATAAAACAATAAGCTTTTTTTCTCTACATGTTTTCTGATTTAGTATTTTACCTTCATTTTCCTGCAGCTTTAAGCATTGAGAAAATGTTGAAAATCTTGGGACAGTGACCTACATTCCAAAAGAGTCCATGGGAAGTCTTCTCCAAAGTCTTCTTCTGTGTAGTCTAAGTTTGCTCACAGTACAACTCAGAGTCTTTTCTACCATCACACAGGTCTATATGATTTTAGATTATTCCAAATATAAACTAATTTAAACCCACAAATGTAGATTAACATCTATTAATATTGTTATTATTGTTTTCTTCATCAAAATGATAATAATGTGAAAATACTTGTCTTTTTGACTATAAGAGTGTCTTTTCTGGTGTGTTCTTCAAGTTGTCTTTCTGGGAATAAACACACATGCACACACACACACACACACACACACACTCATTTGAAACTTGTCTTGCCTGCTGAATTCAGTTCCAGTTCCCAGCACATGCAAAGGACTGCAGGTCACTACTCTTTCTGTGAGTTTATCCCCAGAAAAATAAACCTTTGTTATATTCCATTTATGGCTATTGTGGAACTCTTTTGTACACCAACAGAAGATCAAATCCTCACTGTAATTCTTTTAGTCTTTCTCTATTTTTTATGTTCTAGTTGAGTGGAACTGAAGCCTTGGATGGGAGAAGAATTTTATGTTTGCAAATCTCCTAGAAACAATCACCCCCAAATAGTTATTACTCATTCAGGTTGAAGCCAGTTTCTTGGAACCTTTTATTTTAAAATTATTCCTTAGTTATGACTTCCTTTCTTAGCATTTTATCTCGGCATATCTATACCTGCAGTAGTGCCTGTGCTTTATGATATGTTGTGTCAGTTCACATGACATAGTTTTGTTCACTGCAAACAAGTGGAATGTTCACTGGGGTAATTGGTCAGGGAGATTTCCCCCAGGGACCATCTAAGCTCTATTGGCATTTTTCCTTACTAATGTTGGGGAGGGGAAGCCCCTCAGAAGGGGCATGGCAAACATATGAGGGTTTTATTACAAAGCTCCCAGCATTTGACCTTAGAGAAGGTCCAATTGACAAAGGAGCTGCAGGGTATGAAACATTCTCATTATAATGTCATGGCAACATTACCGGAATTATTAACTATCCAAGTGGGATGATGGATGTGTTAGGGTGGCAATGCCCTTGGCAGGAATGTATTGCTTAATTATCTTCCTTTAGTGGCAGCATACAGTCACATTCCTATGATCAAGTACTATTTCAAGTGAATATGAAGTGAATTCATAAGGAGAGAATATTTAAAGATTGTATCCAATAAAAGAGCAGATTAAATGTCAGATCTTCATTAGGAGTTCTTTAATCAAAGTTCTTTTTGTACTTTTATGACAAATCCTTCCATTTTGGCACTTGAACCAAAGGCCTCTATATCTAAAAGGAACTCTCTCCTACCTGAGCTAAAGGAGAATTGAATGATATCTAATTTATGGATTACGTATTTATAGATATGTAGAGGATTTATAATATGGTGGGTATGGTCATGAGTAGAATATGGAAACTTTTAATCTTACTGTTGGATCTAAAGTGATTTCTGATCTTTTATAGGTTATGAAACTGTGTAACTTAGTTTCCCTACATATTAAAACAGAATATAGTAGGATAATATGAATACCTCCATAGGTTACTTCTATAAATTGTACATTTCTAATATTTATTGAATGCCTTCAAAGTTCAGTTTTGGACTCATACAATTCTGAAAAA
Source organism: Ondatra zibethicus (assembly GCA_004026605.1). Classification (NCBI taxonomy): domain Eukaryota; kingdom Metazoa; phylum Chordata; class Mammalia; order Rodentia; family Cricetidae; genus Ondatra; species Ondatra zibethicus. The sequence goes on along the minus strand of PVIU01023115.1, from coordinate 10,360 downwards.
AAAGTCAGTCCCTTCAAGTAAGCTATTGAATGTAATTGTCCATTTAATTTATATTTGAGAAATATTTTACAGGAGAATATGGGCTGTAACTGTATTCAAGGCACATATCTGAAGCATGGTTAATAAAAACTCAGGGTTAGAACATGGGGTTCAAATTAAAGATTCAAAAAGCAAAACAGCCAGTCACTGGTTCTTACCTCGACCACAGTCTGAAAATGGTGATCCTGCCTCCAGGAATCTCAGAATGAGACTCTATCCGAGAGCTGTCTCCCCCGTCTTATATTCCTCTCTAGGGTGTGCACCATTGGGATTAAAGGCATGCACTACCTGGTTTCTATGGCAACTAGTGTGGCTACTGGGATTAAAGGCATGCGCCACCTGATTTCTATGGCAACTAGTGTGGCTACTGGGATTAAAGGTGTGTGTCACCATTACCTGATCGGTAAGTAGGACTGGTTTACCCTCAGATCTTCAGGCAGTCTTTATTTATTAAAATGCAATTGGAAAGCCACTACGCATATCAAAATAGATTTTAGTTGTATTCTATCTTTTCAGGTTGATAGTATATTACAAAGGGAAAAAAGCCAATAAACCACGCACAGCAGGGACCTTCAAGAATGTTCATTTTAGGCAGCTTCAGTAACGTATGGAATCCCAAATAACATACCTCTACCACAAAATGAGCCGACTCGGCACAGAAATGAAACTAGACTGCTTTGGTTGATTATATACTTGGAAACGTTTTATCATCTATTCTCTCTTCTGATATTGCCTGTGCAGTAGAGTTGGAACATCACAGATACACCAAATCTCTGTATCTAAGAAAATGATATAGTTTCAAAGCTAACTTCTTCTGATCTGGAAAGTGTTCCAGGGCAATGACTGCCTTTAAATCCTTATGTTGAATATGAATGTAGGAGAAAAGGTCTTATAGAATCCCCTGACCCCCCACTTTGTCCATTGATTTGTATCAATCAGAAACCTTTGGGAACAGTGTATTTTCTGCATAGTAATCAATGTTGCTATTAATGATAACTTAAAAAAAATCCTAAAAAGCACATTGTGATGCAGTTTCAGGTCATCAAAGCCCATTATGTATGTTTAACTGGTTTTGTTAATTAAATTTTAACTGTCATAAAATCAGCTATCCATCTCTGATAAATCTTTATTAATTAAGAGTTTTCTATTAATGAAAATAATATCAATCCTGGGTACCTACTGCTTGGGTTTTGTTACTTTTTAAGATCATCTAACACAAATTTTAAATACTTGAAAAGATTATATAATATGAAATATTGTAAAACAAGTATTTTTGTAAAGTTATAAAATAGAAAGTAATGTTATATGGAATATTCATGCATTTGTATTAAGTCTTTAAATAAATCCATATTTTGACATTGTATGTGCTGTAGATAATGGATGCATCACACAATCTCTTAAGAACAGAGAAACTGCTGAGGAACTAACGTCTGTCGGTCTCGGGTTTCATGACAGTTTCTCTAATGAGGCCATAATTTTCTTCTACAAAGCCCACTTTACTAGGTTTGTGGATTATTTTTAACACTACTCCCCCCTGACCTTTACTTCTTTGCTGTATATTTTAAGAGGTCCTAAACTGATTATTTTGGGAAAAAGCCAGGCATGGGGAATGTTTAAAGGCTCCCTGGGTGACTGATTCTATGTGCAACAAAGTTGGAAACAATTTTTCTGAACTACATGTTCTGTAGAAGAATAAAATACATATGTTTTAATTTTTTCAAATAATTGGTTTAAATTTTTGCCTTTACAAAGTAATATAAATTAGGAGCCTCACATAAAATGACAGTAAATATGGTTTCCATAAAATATCCATATATTGAGGCAGGGGAAATGGCTCCATTGGCAAAGGGTTTTCCACACAAGTATTGAGATGTGAATGTGGATCTCTAGCACCCATGTGCAAAGATTCATGCACACCTGCAGCCAGAACACAGGGGAAGCCAAGACAAGTGGATACTTAGAACTTGTGGGCCAGCTTATCTAGTTGAGTCAGTGAGCTTCAGGTTTAGAGAGAGATTCTGTCTCAAAGACAAGGTGGAGTGTGTCTATGGAAGACACCTGATATGGACCTCTGACCTCCACACACACGCACACTAATGCGTGCACACACAAGCATAAATGTCTCTATATATCATCTCCATACAGTCGGATTATGTATCACATAGATCATGCTTAAACGATGAAACTAAACCATGGCAAAGTAAATACATCTATGTGCCTTATGCTAGCTGGCTGTTCTTCACTGTGACTTCATACATGAGAAAGTCAACATAAAAGGAAGGAAAGAACATTTTAATAATTTGCTTTTTGTTTTTTGGTGCCAAGGCTTCAAACAAACTAAACATTCTTTTCACCACTGAGCTACACCCCAATCCCAGCCTCAAATTGTGTGTGTGTGTGTGTGTTCTCTGTCTGTGTGTGTGTGTGTCTGAGAGAAAGAATTCATACCCAGGACCAAATGCTAACCAAGTGCTCTAACACTAAACTACTTTCTTTTTTGATAACATTTTTATTTATTACTTGAAATTTTCATAAATTTATACAATTTACTTTTTACCTCCCTCTGATTCTCCCTAATGCTGCCAACTCCATCTCCCTCCCAATTAGTCCTCTTTTGTCCACGTTTACAGTACTGAGAACAAAATTCCCTCCTTGGGAGTAGACCTGACCCAAGCAGATAGTGGTTGATCTATCCATAACAATTATGTCATTATTTCAGCGTGGGCATATCTTTCCAATCAAGTGAGTATTGTAGCATGCAGGGTCCAGCACTGGTTAAGATCAATAATGTTTGTTTTCCCCTGCAGCATGCATAGCATCCATACTGGCTGATATGGAACGGTTCGGAGCACAGTGGGTGGCACTATCCCTGGCTGGTGTCCCTGTGGTACATAAGAAAGCAAACTGAGCAAGCCAAGAGCAGAAAGGCATAAAGCCAGTAAGCAGCACTTCTTCAAGCTTTCTACTTCAGTTCTTGCTTCCAGGTTCTTGCCTTGCTTGGATTCCTTCTTTGGCTACCCCTGACGATTCACTGGAACCTGTAAGCCAAATAAGCACTTTCTTCTTAATGGCTGAACCGTTCCATGGACTGTTATCCCAGACTGAATAAAAAGACAAAAAAGCTGAGGACCAGCATTCATTCATTGGTCTCTGCTCTCTGACTGTGCACACAATGTACAAGTTGGCTTAAGCCCCAAATACCCTGTTTTCCCACTACAATAGACTGTATCTTCAAACTGCAAGCCAAAATAAACCCTTCCCTTCCTTAAACTGTTCTTAGGTATTGCGTCCTAAGAAGAGAAGTAAGTAACACAGCAGCTAGTATAACTGCCCATGTTTCAGAGACTGGGGAGACAGGCTCCATTTATTGAGAGTATTCTAGGCTGGAAATCAATCTAGCCATGCTCATCTAGCTTTTGATGAATGTCCTTCATGTTCAGATGCCAATTTAGGTCCTAATGATTAAAATTCAAGTGAATGAATGTCCCTTCAGGCAGGTAGAGATAGCAGCTCAGTCATGCGCTACTTCCTTCTCCAGGCCTCACTCAGGACTGCTGTCATGCTGTGGTATTCACATTCGTGTCTTTTATCTGTGCTGACAGCCTTGCTTTTCTTGTAAAGTTTCACCTTATTGGTCTCACAATCTATTCTAACTTAAAAATTACATCTTGAATTTCTACACTGTTAAATCTCAGTATTTAATATTCATAAATTTCTAACCTTTTACTTGTCATTCGTTCATTCATCACATTATGGTTGAGCACTTTTAATAGACAAACTACTGAAGATATGTACGGAGAGAGAGAGAGACTAATCGCCACAACTACTGAAGATATGTACAGAGAGAGAGAGAGAGACTAATCGCCACATTTTGTCATGCTTCTAAATAGTTCTGTATGACTAGGATTGTTTCATCAAGAGAGATAATCAGGGCACACATTCTTCAAATGTATAACTTCTAGTCCTTATTTCTGTGGTTGACTCGCATAGCAACTTCTCATGGAGACCACATTATGATGGAACATGCTAGACTAAATGCCTGTTTTTTCTCTCCTCTTTCTCTCTCTCTCTGTTTTTGTTTTATTGAGACAGGGTTTCTCTGTATAGTCTTGGCTGTCCAGGAACTCACTCTGTAGACCAGGCTGGCCTCAAACTCATGGAGATCCACGTGTCTCTGCCTCCTGAGTGAGGGCATTAAAGGCAGGCACTACCACCACCTGAGCTTTTAATTCATTTTACCTCTGTGCCATATTTTCTACATTCACAAATGAAATTATTGCTGTTATCATGTGGTGTGCTGTATGGGTCAGTGTTTTGATGCTTTTGAGATTAACTGAACTAGTGAGTAAAGGCATGGCTACTTTTTTGGAACACACAGAAACACAGGATCAGTAACGGGAGAGGAGACCTAGTTTCTGAGGAAGGAGTCACTAAGCATACTTCATTTACTGTGTAAGGGACTGACCATTTCACACATATTTGCTTTATAATATTTTATATTGTATAACCTCTGCCGGTATTTAAAATACAACCACTTCAAATGAAAATTTTAATATTAGTTTTACCATCCAGTGTTTTTTTTCTATTCCCCCAAACACTAAAGGTCTTTCATTGATGACTTCGTTTCACATGTGAAGCTTTGTTTTGTCTTGATGGTTAGGCAAATATTTCTGCAAATTTACTGTTTTTTTTTCTGTTGTGATAATCTTTTCCATACATGCATAAACGGGTGGTTTTGTTAGCTGATGATAATTCCATACCTTGTGTGTTACTTGGAGGACTCCCACGCTCTTAGTTAGACAGCAATGTGTTTGAAGAGTTAAAGGCAGATCGGGTTGCCAAAGACAGAGGAAGTGGAAGTAGTTTAAGTGTAATTTTGCTTTGGCATAGATTCTCTGTTGAGTATTTTGCAGATTAAAATATGATCATTCATGCTGTAAATTAAGACAAACTAAATCCAATTTAAAAGACAAGGTAATTTGAAATGACTTATTTCAGCAATAAAGAAAGCTTAATTTAGACTATCTTTTATAATGGAGTCTTCTCTAAGAATGCATCTTTCCTTTATGGCACCGATGAAACAAATGGGACATTCTTTTGAAATCCACCAATATTTATGAAATTATGTCTAGTGTCAGCTTGCATTCTTTCCCAATAATTACAACAGATTTTGATGCCCAGTAATAGGTTTTTCTATCATAGGAGAAACTATACCAAGGTTCGCTTTTGACTTTGATATCAAAATTTTCTTGATTATATTGAATGCCATTATTAGTTCAATGCATTTATAAAAGACTTGCATAAATTAAAATAAACAGATTATCAATAGGATATGAAATATTGCTGCAGAATTTCCCTCTGTATGCTGTGAATACCATTGAAACTGGTTTGGCCTGATAGGGTATATCGGGGAAAACTAAGCTGATTGCTGTGAGAAAGAAGGAGTTAGAGAGAATCCATGGAGCTGCTGCTGGAGACAGACATGCTGAAACTTTGCTGGTAGGCCATGACCTCATTGTGATGCAGATGGGTTAAACTAAGATGTAAGAGTTAGCAAATAAGAAGCTAGAGCTAATGGGCTAAGCATTGATTAAATAATATGGGTTCTGTGTGATTATTTTGGAGCTGATCAACTGGGAATGAAACAAGCAGCTTCCTACAACAAAAATAATATGTGTTAGTCAAATAGTTCCAGAAGAATGCACCACTTGCTCAGAAACAATGCATGAAGCCTCTAGAGTGCATCTTGACTGGGCTGGCTATATTGCTAATGTTTTCCCAAAGTTTTACTTGAATGCCATAGATTTTTAAGTCAGTTACTATGTTACTACACCAAGAATCTTGTTATATTAGCATCTGTAATTGTCATAGTATATTAACATAATATAATAATAAAAATATAACACGATCCATTATTTTATAGTATTTCAAATAGGTTATAGCTGATAGTGAGCATGTTGCTAAAAGTATTAAAACAGATCAAATGAGCCATATTTTGTAAGCTTAAAAGTTTTTGGCTGAAACATGCCTGGGCAGCCCATGTATGATGGTTCTGTTGAACTTGTCCATATTGGGTTTCATGGTCAAAGTTGATGAGGATGACTGAGCAGTTCTCTTCCTCAAAAGGGCACCAGATCTCATTATAGATGGTTGTGAGTCACTATGTTGTTGCTGGGAATTGAACTCAGTACTTTTGGACAAGCAGGCAGTGCCCTTAACCACTGAGCAATCTCTTCAGTACCCCCCCAAGTTTATGAATAGACTCTAATTTAGCTGAAATAAGTGCTACTTTATACTCACTGCAAAATACCAGTGAAAAAGAAAAGATCTATACTTTCATCTTTAAAAAAGTTTATAACTACTGACATTTTCATGTCCTAGCTCCTATAGAAGTTCCTATAGGTGTAACATGGGAGAGGATGATGTTTTAATGTTTCAGTGGGTGAGATAACTAATTTCCTTCTTCTATAATCTCAATAAAATATTAACACCAGTTTGAATTGAAACAAGAGACTTGAAAGAAATTATGGAGTCAAAATTTGGTATGACAAACACTCTTGGGAAGGATTTTTAAATTTTAAATAACCCCATAGACATCAGCCTAGGTTTCACAAGTGTGAAAATAAACAGTAATAAAAAAAAATGGGACACCAATTTCTGGGAGCGCTGAAAACCTGTTTCTGGAAACCTGTGATATTGTTCACACAGCATTTTGTTGACTATTTTCTGAGTGGTATTGAAGCAAAGATAGAGAGCATTTTTGCTCAAACAACCATAACATACACTGTAGATTTGGAACGAATGCTAGTAAGATAACACATCTCTCTCCTTCTCTTCCTCTCTCTCTCTCTCTCTCTCTCTCTCTCTCTCTCTCTCTCTCTCAAGGTAGCTGACCAACTGTATCTCTCTTCTCCTTTATGTTATCTCAAATGACTGTGGATGATGGGTCAGCAATGTTGATGGGCATTGATCCGTTTCAGAAAGGAATTAACTCAGACTTCCAAGGACTGAGAAGTGACTTCAACCTTAAAAAAAAAAAAAAAGATGATATCTCATTTTTCTGAGTTCAGGGATGGGTGAAAAAAATAGAAATGAAGAAAACCAAGGTAAAAATTCATAGTTTGGATTAAGTCTGAAGAAGAATTTTCCCTTCAATATCATGTTTACTAGTTGAAAACCATACAGTGGCAGTCCGTGTTTCCCTGCTAGTGAGAATTAGGACAAGAAAGTGAATTGTTAATTAGGTAGGTGACTAAAAATTATCCCTGTAATTATTTTTCACCATGTTATAGATCCTCCTGATAACTAAAAAAAAAATGCTTTCATAAAGCACTGTAGCAAACAACCCTGCAATTCTGTTAATGTAACTACTTTCACATGAAAGCATAAAATGATATTTTAAAATGTCACGTCACAAATAATCAAGGCAAGAAAGATTTGGACTTTGAATATTTGACTGCAGTGTCACATTCTCCTGGTGATGTGTTTCTAATTTTAGTGCCTATGAGAGAGAGACAAACTCTTCTCACACACACTCCCCCAATATGGGCTCCATTTATTTAGACGCTCAGTGGTTTTATTTTCATGATTAATGTCCTTGAAATTCCTTAATAATTCAAAATTTCATTAAAAAATTTCCCAACCTTCAAAATCATGTCTAATGCATTCATTCTTTTTGATTTGTAAAGTGACAGAGTAAATAACCTGAACATTTATTGCAAACATTGCCAAATACCCTCATTAAGGCAGCAACTAAGAATGGTAATATTAGGCAGTCTTTGGACATCCCTGGCCACTGTGTTTTACTTCATGCTTCTGTTGGATCCCACATGGGTGACTGAAGGAAAGTATTACGTATCTATACATTTGATTGACCAATTCTGCTAGAGTGGCTAATGGGAAGAAAAAGATGAATGATCAAATTAGATTATTAAGAGGATGTTTAATATTAAAAAGATAGAGTTATTTTTATAAGTACTAAAAGCTGATACAAGTATCACAGAATAAAAATGGGAGCAGAGAAAAATATACTCCAAAGACAAATGAATGAAACAAAAAGTGAGGAATATGGAAGGTATGTATATCTTTAACCTTGTGTGTTTGTGTGGTTGGTATTAAACCTCTTCTTCACACGAACAGCCTCTAACTGTGCTTCTGTATATTAGATTGCATCAGATTTAAATGTTCTCATAGTGTAGGGACTGAGTTTTTAAAAGTCACATACATTTCCTTACATACGGCCTCATCCATCTACACAGGAGAGTCACCTTATTCAGTATATATATTATATTTAGCATGTGTAAACGTACTTCATGATCATTGCAATAATTTCAATTTAACTAGTCAATAAAATGCTGTATAAATGCAAATGCTGCTTTTATTCATCTTGAATTCTGTTCGGGAAGAAAATTTTAATAAACTGGTGTATTGCTCAGATTTGCAGAAGATGAGTTTCCTTAAATTAGAAAGTTTCAATGTTTTCTCTGACAAGTTCCTGGTGTGTGTATATTATGATGTTTCTCTTCCTTCACTGTCAAAGAGAACAGTGACTCAGATACAAAGCCAGAAGTCACTGTCTGAACAGGAACACTTTCCTGAAGTTGAGTGTGTGGCAAAGCTGCTTATCGACTGTATTTGTTGGGGTCTTGAATATTAAGCCTCAAGCTGAATCTTTGCTAGATTTCTTTTATTTTCTTTCATCTTTTAAAAATGATGCTGTGCTTATTTATTATTTAAATTGTGTGTGTGTGTGCATGCAGATTGTGTGCACTGCAGTTGTCTTTAGAGGCCAAAAGAAGGCGCTGGTTCTTCTAAAGCTAGTTGGGAGGCTCCCAACTGGGTATCAAACTTGAGTCCTCTGCAAGATCAGCATGCATTATTAACAGCTGAGCTATCTTTCCAGCACTCAGTTCTGTTTGGCAAGTTAGAAGTAACTCTGTAGTGATTAACTTCAATGTAGTGGAAGGAAGTGGATGGATGTAGTGGATGGATATAGTAGATGAAAGGTTCACAATGTCTTGTGAAACATGCTTTGTTTTTATCTTTCTCCATGCTGTTCATCTTCATGGATGTGTATTTTTCTTTCTTTCTTTTGAATTTTATTTTTATTTTAAATTTGTATCTATTATGTGCATTTGCCCACATTAGCCAGAATGGGTGTCTGATGACCTAGAGATAGAGTTACAGTTGGTTGTGAACAGTCCAACATGGATGTTGGGAACAAACTTGGGCCCTCTGTAAGAGCAGTACATTCTAGTCTTAGAGTTTCTTTTGCTGTGAAGGAACACCATAACTCTGAGAATTCTTTTGAGGAAAAATTTAACTGGGGCTGGCTTACAGTTCAGAGGTTTAGTTCATTACTGTCATAGCAGGAAGCATGGCAAACACAGGCAGAATGGTGCTGTGAGTACTACCTTCAAATTGGCAGGCAGCAAGAAGAGATTGAGCCATTGGGCCTGGCTTGAGCATCTGAGACCTCAAAGCCCACCCCAAGTGACAAACTTCTTCCAACAAAATCATACCTACTTCAACAAGGCCACACCTTCTAATTGTGCCTTTCCCTATGGATCTATATGGCCATTTTCATTCAAAACTACAACAGTGCTTTTAACTGCTGAGCCACCTCTTCCTAACACGCTTTTTCTATGAGGTATATAGAATTAGCATAAAGTTACTAAGAATATTCATACCTTGAGTGACCCATTACACCTCATCAACACACAGTAGCTTCGCCACAAAGTATGAAGGCAATGACTGTACTACAACACGAGGGAGGTGGAGCTTCTAACAGCTGCTAGCAGAATTGCGCTTCCAAATGCCAGTTTGTTCAGTTAGACACTAAACACACCTGCATTATTTGTAATTTTTCATAGACACCTTAGAGTCTCTTTCCCCTTAGGTCACACCTGACAGCCACTACTCCAACTCTATAAACTTATAGTGTGTTGATTGCTCATTTGCATATTGGCTAAATGATTTAGTACCTTACCTTGCATCATTCTTGGGTATCTGTAGGGAAAAATGCAAGTCACACAGTACATTCTGAGAGGCTACTTTTCCCTCTTACTGACTCAACTTCTCAAAATGCAGACACATTTTTAGCTTTCCAGAGCCATCAAAACTACCTCTCCAATAATGTAGATATCTTATTCCCTTCTCCAATATCCACCTTTCCTCCATCTCCACCCTCCCACTCCCCCAAGCTCTTCCCAGTCCTTCCTTTCTCCCTTCTCCTTCCCCCTCTCCCCTCCCCCATCCCTCTCCCCCCACCTCTATTCCCACCCCCGTATTCCCACCTTTTGCCTGGCAATCTTGTTTGCTT
>PVIU01023114.1:0-28020 GCA_004026605.1 Ondatra zibethicus | reverse complement strand
TTTTTATACCAATACCAAGCTGTTTTCATTACTGTAGCTCTGTAATAGAGTTTGAAGTCAGGGATGGTAATGCCTCCGGCAGTTCCTTTATTGTATAGGATTGTTTTGGCTATCCTGGGCTTTTTGTTTTTCCATATAAAGTTAGTTATTGTTCTCTCAAGGTCTATGAAGAATTTTGTTGAGATTTTGATGGCGATTGCATTGAATCTATAGATGGCCTTTGGTAGAATTGCCATTTTTACTATATTGATCCTTCCAATCCAGGAGCATGGGAGATCCTTCCATTTTCTGGTATCCTCCTTGATTTCTTTCTTCAAGGTCTTAAAGTTCTTGTCAAATAGATCTTTCACTTCCTTGGCAGTGTTACCCCAAGATACTTTATGCTATTTGCAGCTATCGTGAAAGATGATGTTTCTCTGATTTCCCTCTCTGTTTCTTTATCCTTTGTGTATAGGATGGCTATTGATTTTTTTGAGTTGATCTTGTATCCTGCCACATCAATGAAGGTATTTATCAGCTGTAGTAGTACTTTGGTAGAGGTTTTGGGGTCACTTATGTACACTATCATATCATCTGCAAATAACGAAAGTTTGATTTCTTCCTTTCCAATTCAAATCCCCATGATCTCCTTATTCTGTCTTATACCTATTGCTAGGACTTCAAGCACTATATTAAAGAGATATGAAGAGAGTGGACAGCCTTGTCTTGTTCCTGATTTTAGTGGAATTGCTTTGAGTTTCTCTCCATTTAATTTGATGTTGGCTGTCGGCTTGCTATATATTGCTTTTATTATATTTAGAAATGACCCTTGTATCCCTAATCTCTCCAAGACCTTTATCATAAAGGGGTGTTGAATTTTGTCTAATGCTTTTTCAGCATCTAATGAAATGATCATATGGTTTTTTCTTTCAGTTTGTTTATATGATGGATTACATTGATAGGTTTTCATATGTTGAACCAGCCCTGCATCTCTGGGATGAAGCCTACTTGATCATAATGGATGATTTTTTTGATGCGTTCTTGGATTCTGTTTGCCACTATTTTATTGAGAATTTTTGCATCGATGTTCATAAGTGAGATTGGTCTGTGATTCTCTTTCTTGGTTGCATCTTTGTGTGGTTTTGGTATCAGGGTGATTGTAGCTTCATAAAAAGAGTTTGGCAATGACACTCCTGTTTCTCTCATGTGGAACACATAAGGAGTATAGGTATTAGCTCTTCTTGGAAGTTCTGGTAGAATTCTGCATTAAAACCATCTGGTCCTGGGCTTTTTTTGGTTGGGAGGTTTTCGATGACAGCTTCTATCCTCGTGACTTATAGGTCTATTTAAATTGTTTACCTGGTCTTGATTTAATTTTGGTATGTGGTATTTATCTAAAAAACTGTCCATTTCTTGTACATTTTCCAATTTTGTGGCATATAGGCTTTCATAGTAAGACCTAATGATTCTCTGAATTTCCTCAGTGTCTGTTGTTATGTCTCCCTTTTCATTTCTGATCTTGTTAATTTGAGTGTTCTCTCTCTGCTTTTTGATTAGTTTGGGTAAGGGTTTCTCAAGGAACCAGCTCTTCGTTTCATTGATTCTTTGGATTGTTTTCTGAGTCTCTATTTTGTTGATTTCAGTCCTCCGTTTGATTATTTCTAGTCTTCTACTCCTCCTGGGTGAGTCTGCTTCTTTTTTTTTCTAGAGCTTTCAGGTGTGTTGTTAAGTCACTAATGTGTGCTTTCTTCATTTTCTTCATGTGGGCACTCAGTGCTATGAACTTTCCTCTTAGCACTCTTTTCATAGTGTCCCATAGGTTCATGTATGTTGTTTCTTTATTTTCGTTATATTCAAGGAAGACTTTAATTTCTTTCTTTATTTCTTCCTTGGTTTCTTGGTTCCTTGGTTTCTTTATTTCTTCCTTGGTTCAGTAGTTGACTGTTCAGTTTCTATGAGTTTATAGGCTTTCTGTGGGTGGAATTGTTGTTACATTCTAACTTTACTCCATGGTGATCTGATAAGACACAGGTGGTTACTTCAACTTTTTGTATCTGTGGTTGTTTGCTTTGTTACTGAGTATGTGATCAATTTTTGAGAAGGTTCCATGAGATGCTGAGAAGAAGTTTTATTCTTTCCTGTCTCTGTGGGGTGTTCTATAGATGTCTATTAAGTCCATTTGATTCATTACATCTTTAGTTCTCGTATTTCTTTGTTAAGTTTCTGTCTGTTTGACTTGTCCATTGTTTAGAGAGGAGTGTTGAAATCTCCTACTATTAGTGTGTGGTGTTTGATGTGTGCTTTGCTTTCTAGTAATGTTTCTTTTGCAGATATTAGTGCCTTTCTATTTGGGGATAGATATTCAGGATTGAGACTTCATCATGATGAATTTTTCCTGTTATGAGTATGAAGTGTCCATCTCCATCTCTTCTGATTGATTTTAGTTTGAAGTCAATTCTGTTAGATATTAGTATAGCCACACCTGCTTGTTTCTTAGGGCCGTTTGATTGAAAAACCTTTTCCCAACTCTTTACTCTCAGATAATGTCTGTCTTTGTGGTTTAGGTGTGTTTCTTGTAAATAGCACAAAGTTGGATCCTGTTTTTGTATCCATTCTCTTAACCTGTGCCTTCTTATAGGTGAGTTGAGTCAATTGATATTAAGCGATATTAATGACCGGTGGTTGTTAACTCCGTTTATTTTCTTTTTGGTGGTAGGGTTTATGTGTCTCCCTTTTTTGAGTTGTGCTGGTGGAGGGTTGTTAGATTTCTGTGTTATTATGGGTGTTGTTTGCTTCCTTTAGTTGTGGTTTACCTTCTAGTACTTTCTGTAAGGCTGGGTTTGTGGCTATGTATTGCTTAAATTTGTTTTTATCCTGGAATATCTTGTTTTCTCCATTGATGGTGAATGAAAACTTTGCTGGGTATAGTAGTCTGGGCTTGCATCCATGGTCTCTTAGTTTCTGCACCACATCTATCTAAGACCTTCTGGCTTTCATGGTTTCCATAGAGAAGTCAAGTGTAATTCTGATAGGTTTACTGTTATATGTCACTTGACCTTTTTCCTTTGCAGCTCTTAATGTTCTTTCTTTATTCTGTATGTTTTGTGTTTTGATATATGGTGAGGGGATTTTTTTTTTATCCAGCCTATTTGGTGTTCTGTATGCTTCTTGAACCTTCATAGGAATATCCTTCTTTAGCTTGGGAAAGTTTTCTTCTATAATTTTGTTGAATATATTTTCTTGGCCTTTGAGCTGTCATTCTTCTCCTTCTTCTACCCCTATTATTCTTAGGTTTGGTCTTTTCATGGTGTCCCAGATTTTCTGGATGTTTTGTGTTATGAGTTTGTTGGATTTGTTGTTTTCTTCAATCAATGAGTTTATTTTCTCTATAGTATCTTCTGCGTCTGAGATTCTTTCTTCTATCTCTTGTATTCGTTGGTTTTACTTGTCTGTGTGGTTCCTGTTCATTTATCCAGATTTTCCAAATCCTGCCACCTCTCTGTTTGTGTTTTCTTCATTGCCTCCATTTCAGTTTTCAAGTTTTGAACTGTTTCCATTACCTGTTTGATTGCTTTTTCTTGGTTTTCTAGGGTATCATTGAGGAATTTATTAATTTCTTCTAATTTTTTGTTAGTCTTCTTGTCCCTTTCTTTCAAGGAGTTTTTCACCTCTTCTTTAACGGTCTCTATCACTTTCATAATGTTACGTTCAAAGTCGATTTCTTCTACTTCTTCTGGATAAGGTTGCTTAGGTTTTCCTGTTGTATACTCGCTGGATTCTGGTGTTATCATGTTGCTTTTCAGGTTGTTTGAGGAATTCTTGGATTGGCACCTGCCCATCTCTTCCTTTGAATGTGGTCAGGAGAGTCTCGGTGGCTTGGTCCTTCTGGATGGATCAACTGATACTCGATACGGGCCACTTGGTGGCCAGATGGATCTGCCGGCACTGGATCGGGGCCTCTTGCTGGCCCAGGACCTCACATTCAAAAGGGCAGGCTTTGTAGAAGAAGCCCGCTCTGCTCCTTGGAACAAGGAGGCCCCTGTAGCCCTGCACTCACCCTTCCCCCAGTGCCTCAGCCCAGAAGCAGGCTGAGTTTGGGGAATCTAGGACCCCGCAGATGGAAAGGGGTCCCCAGGGGCAAGCTGCGGTGGGATAAGCAGAAAAGCCAGTATAGGGGTACGCTCTCTCAGTGGCCAGAAAGCCTCAGGGATTGGAGGGTACCTGTAGACCCCCTCCTGGGGCTCCTGGGCGGCCAGGCTGGGACCCACTTACTGGTCCGGATATATCTGCTGGCACTGGATCAGGGCCACTTGCTGGCCCAGGACCTCGCAATCAAAAGGGCGGGCTTGGTAGAAGAAGCCCGCTCTGCTCTGTGGAACAAGGGGACCCTGTAGCTCTGCACTCACCCTTCCCCCAGCGCCTCAGCCCGGAAGCAGGCTGTTTGGGGAACCTAGGACCCTGCAGATGGAAAGGGGTCTTATTAATTCTTTAAGTATTTTATAGAGTTTATAGTGACACCATTTGGGTCTACATTTTTATTTCAAGGGAATTGTAATTCTGAGTCTAAGTTTATTTAAACAATTATAGAGATATTAAAAAATCCATTTGAAAATGGATGAATTGTGGCCATTTATGTTTTTGAGTAATTGGCCCATCTCACTAGTGTTAAGTTCATCCTGGTGGAGCTGTTATTGGCTTCTTTATTTTATCATGATGTCTACAACATCATTGGCACATCTCAGTTCATTGATAATACATGCAATTTGCAATCTATCTTTTTCTTTCTTTTTAAAAAATCTTATTATAAGTCACACATTTTTCTAATTTAAAATTCATTACTTTTGTCTATTTACTTTTTTGAGTGTATTTTATTGTTCCTTATGCCAATTCTTAGATTACTGATTGAAGAATTTTCTTTTTCCTCAATGTAAACATCTGTGGTACAATTTTTACTCTTTGAACTGACTTAACTGTGTATCATGAACTTGGATATGTTTTTACATTTTCATTTTTATTTAGTGCAGTGCATTTCTTTCCTCGGATTGTCCTTGATCCATGGGTTACTTATACATATGTTTAACACCCAGTTTGGGATTTCCCCACTGTCATTCTGTTACTGACTGCCGCCAATGTGCTAGAGCCACAATAAATGATTCTGTTGTCCAGTTTTTGCCAAACTGGTCTCATGGCTCAGGATATGGTCTGTTGTGGTATGTGTCCCACAGGGGTTTGGAATGGGTGCATGTTCTGCCCTTGTTTGAGTAGTGTGATCCACAGGTGTTTATAAATTACACTGTTGAGTGCATCAGAATTTTTTGTTTACTGTTTAGTTGTCTATCTTAGAAAAAGTCTAGCTAAGAAAGTGGGGTTGTACCCCACTCCTGATATTGTAGATTTTCTTGTTCCTCCTTTAGAGATGTCATTTCTGCCTTGTATACTTTGCTGTTATGTTGCTTGGCATTTAGTTAGTGAGGATTGGATTGCTGTCTTCTGTGGACCACTATGCATGTCCCTGCTTTGTCTCTTGTAATCTCTACTCTGCAGGTTCATTCATATGAAGTTAATATAGCCTAGGTTACTTCCCGTTAATGCTTACAGGCTGTATTTTTATCCATGTACTTAATTTCATTCTTCCTATATAATTATATTGGAAATTTTACATGGGTACTATATACATGAGTATTTAAACATTTTCCTTGTTATATTTGAACACACTGACATTGAGTATAATTATTGACATATTTAAGCTTAAATGTTGCCTTTCCCTGTTTCCTCCCCCTCTTCCTTTCTTCCACTGCTAAGTATCAAGCCCAGAACCTTACACACATGCTAAGTAAGTGTTGCAGTACTTAACCTCAATCCTAGCTTGTTTTTCTACCTTTTGTTTATCTGCTTTTCTTTTCTTTCCTTGGATTACTTTACTGTATTTGGAAATTCATTTCACTGGTAGTGTTCTTGAGTGTATGTCTTCAATACCCCCTTTCAGTGGTTGCTCGAGTTACTACATTGCATGCACATGACTTATAGCACTTGTGGGTATCCTAGTTCCCCTTGTTTATGACCCTTGGCCTAACCATTCATTGATAACATAATTGCTAAGCATTCCTTC
Source organism: Ondatra zibethicus (assembly GCA_004026605.1). Classification (NCBI taxonomy): domain Eukaryota; kingdom Metazoa; phylum Chordata; class Mammalia; order Rodentia; family Cricetidae; genus Ondatra; species Ondatra zibethicus. Next base: position 21,932 of record PVIU01023114.1, on the reverse strand, counting down.
TTCCTGCCCTTAGGAGAATATGACTGTTATGATGTGTGGTTCCATTTTCACACATGGGCATGGGAGAAGCTTGTGGGAGCTGAGTGTTTGCCTGTTCTTTCCTGAGGCTCTGATTCCTTCCTGCATGACTTCCTTTATAATCTGAGCAGTTCACACAGTGGGTCTTTTGAGTAGGTCTTCTGGAGAACACTCTCTTTTTGCTTCATTCCAGAGCTTCTTCATTTACCCTTCATTCCTAGGGGTCCTTCCTAGCTGTCTGATAGGTTCCTGGATGCTAGAGAGACATTTTCCCTTGTTCCCATGATTCTCCCTGCCTGGCTGAAGACTCAGGATGCTATGTATCGGTCTCTTTACTCTCAGAATCTGAAAACATGCTGCTACCTTGTGGCTTACCTTCTGATGGCAAATCCTGCCGTTTGAATCATCTTTCCTATGTAGGTAAGGGTATTTGGGGCAGCATCAAGACTTTTTCCTTACAGGTCTTCAGAGATGTAATGATCATGAGTTTTGGTAGAGGTAAGGTCTGCTATGTTTGGTATGTGCTAGGTTCTTCATTTTTTTAAATAAGAAATTTCTAGTCTCCAGGTTTCATCTCATCTTATATATACATATGTGTGTGTATATGTGTGTATATAAGATTTTTTGTTTGTATTTATATGTATATAAGTATGTATTGCATATGGGTACCTACCTGTAGAGACAAGACAAGGGCACTGGATCCCCTGAGCTGGAGTTGCATTTGGTTGCGAGCCATCTGATATGGGTTCTGGGAACTGAACTCTGGTCCTCTGGTGGAACAGCAAATGCTCTTAACCATTTAGACATGTCTCCAGCCCCAGCGTCTTCAGTTTTTAAGTCTGTCTCTTGCCTAAATGGGGACATTTTCAGGCCTCGCTTCCGCAAGCAACTTTTCAGTCCTGCCTTATCTCTCCCCTCCTCGGGTCGCTTGTGGCATGGATGGGACACCTTTGATTATGGTCCCAGAGACTTCTGGGCTCTGGCCATTATTTTCTCTGTGTTGCTGAGACTAGGTGATAGTTCATTGACACTTCTTTCCTTCCTGTCCTAAGAAGCACACCCATGGATCCAGTTGCTCATTGTCTTTGATTACAATCCTTCCCATTTCTATTCTTTTTTATATCACCCGTGATTGCTGAGGCTCTTCACTTTCTTTTGTTTCACATGGGTTCACAGTTGCTCATTGAAGCTGTGGCTTCTTTAAACCATGCCCTGGCTGTCATAACATGTGCCTTCTTAGTGTCTCTTTACTCTGTTTTCATTCTGATTGAGCTCTCCCTTGTTCTCAGTGGGACTAGTGACTGGATTCTACTGGAATCTGTATATTTTTATATGAGGGCCTGGGTTCCATTTACTCTTTGTGCTCTGAGCATCTTTAGCCCATGCTGTTCTGCAAGGCAGATTAGAGTATTCCTTGTAGGTAACAGTTAGTGGAGAAGGTTCAGACCCCTACTGAGCCTCTTTCTACTTCTGAGGGTGGGGAGGGGTGTGAGTTACAGCCTCTAGTTATTCCATATAGCATGGGTGTGTGTGGGAAAACTCCCTGGCTCAGCAGTCTTCAGATCCGAGTGATGGTGTAGGAACACTGCATAACGGCTTAGGAAGAAGGAACCCTTGGATTTCCAGGAGCCCATGGTTGTCTGGCACTCTTTGATCTTGCTGGACTGCCCTTTCTTTCCTAGTTTCAGGTTGAGAAAGGTAGTTGTGTCTGGTTTTGTGTGTGTGTGTGTGTGTGTGTGTGTGATTTTTGTTGTTGTTGTTGTTGTTTTGTCTGCACCCAAGGCATTTATGGGTTGGTTTCTCTAGCTCCACCTCTGGGCACATAGAAAAAGGGCATGAGGCTTTGCTGTAAGCTCCTTCCTTACTAGTTCTCTCCACCCTTGGCCCCCATGTCTAAGGTTGCTAGAAGCAGTCAATGAATGACTAGGAGAAACTTGCTCTTCCCACATCCCTGCACATGGGCCATCTTTCCATTTTCATGCAGATGGGTCTTCTCTTCTAGGGCACTTTGTTTCCTTGGAAGTTTATAGCAATGCCCTGTCCATTTTCTTCTTTAACACATGAATACATTTATTTTTTGCTCAAATGAAAGTTTAGCAATCCCTGTTGGGGTCCAGATCCCCTTTAGACTGTCTTTGCAAACTGACTTTCACCCTGGCCAATCATGCTTCAGGAGCATGACACGGTGCTCAGCACTTGCAGCATTGTGCTCAGACAGTATGCTGTTTAGATATAAAATGCTACTTGTGTGTGCTTATGTGTGTGTGCATGGATGTATGTGTCTGTACGTACAGGTGTACATGCGTGTGTATATGTGTACATCAGAGTCTAGAGGGCAACCTTTGGTGCTGTTTCTCAGGAGCAATCTATCTTTCTTTGTAAGAAGGGTCTCTTACTGGCCTAAAACTTGTCAAGTATGCTAGACCTGCTAGTGAGACCCAGGAATCTGTCTTTTCTACCTCCTCAGCTCTGGGATTCCAAGCATGTGCTATGTTCGCTTTTAAGATGTGAGTTCTGTAGATCAAACAGATCCTTGAGTATGCAAGTCAAGTATTTTACCAACTGAGTCATCTTCTGAGCCCCGAAGATGCCATTTTTAATGAAAAATTTTTCATGTGAAATTCCTTTATGCTCTCAATTATTTGTTGCCTGATAAATATTAATAGTAAGACTGTCCTTGGGGAATAGCATGTTTAAAGTATGCTTATTTTCTAAACCTAAAATGATAGCTGTTGGGTTAACATAGCAAACGTGCTTTCCAGTGAGAATGCTCCTGGGACCGGGCTGAGAGGGCTGGAAGCACACCTGACAGGGGCCTGTCACCAACACTGCAGGCTGCGGGGACCGGGCTGCACCCCTGCAGTGAGAGCTGCTCTGGAGGAGCTGGGGCTGAGGCCAGAGTCATCCTGGTATTTTTACCACGGGGGCTCCTGGGACTTAGTGTGTGCCAGCCATTTGATTCCTGCCATCTGTAAGCTTTAACAATTCACATTTGCATTTTAAAAATGTTTAAATACATTCATGAAAGCCACTTCTGTCTACTTTTAAATTTTATTTAGAGTGTGTGCTCTGGACTTCCTTATCATACTGGACACACATACACACACAGAAAGAGAGAGAGAGAAGTGTGCATGCATACACACAAATATCCACACATACACACCCATGAAAACACATATAAATTCACATGCATGATCATACACATGTAAACACACATGCATACATATTCACGTATTGCAATATGTACATACACAGAGCTGTCCTTATTTGAAGGCTTTGTGACTTGTTTTTTGCACAGTGCATAAAAATATACCTCTGTAATTACGTGATGTTAGTGATTAGATAATTACGGATAATTGCATGGGGTAGCTCTAAGTGTGAAAGCGTTACCGTAAGATCTAAAATGTACAAATTGCATAATAATTATTCTTGGGAGTTATTTGGTAATTCTGAGCATAATTATCATGTGATCCACAATGCATGTAATTAATGCACAATTGCATAGATTTTTGCCTTCATAACTGCTTCCCCCTTGTTATAAAGCTCTTTGTCACAACATTTGAGTGTAAATATAATGTAATTGGCTCTGAGATTTAGTACATTAAACCCACAGTAATTGCTTCACAGGAATGTAACCCTACCCAGCCAAGTGCTGTGTTCTCACTCAGGATGGGTTAGGGAGAACAGTTGGTGCAGTGTGGTAGCAGAACCAGGTCAGAATAGAGTGGGTATGCTGAGCAGGGTGATATGGTAGGTATGCTGGCAACTCCATGCACATTGTGGGTGGGGCATCTTTGTTGAAGCTGAACCTACCTGGGTAGAAAAGGTCCATGTTCTGCACTGCACAAAAGTCTCTTTTGTTTGTGTTTCCTTTGTCTGCCAGCCAGAGTGGGCGCTCACCGCACCTATTCTTAAATCAACAGAGCAAAGCACTGATTGTCATTTGGATCTCAAAGCTTAAGAAAGCTAGAGAAAATCTTAACTAAACCCCACAAGGCCCTGTGATTTACTGGAAGAACGGAGACCTGGAGGAGTCTAATGTAAAGGCTTAGCCACATTTGCAAATTCGTGCCTCAGTTTATACTCCTTTCTCCACAGGTTTCACGTGGCAAGATGACTACACCCAGCATGTGATGGCCCAGGAGCTTGCAAACCTCCCCAAGGCCTACCCATGGCATAGAGACACTTCCAGCCCAGCCAGGTATGTGTAGGCATGACTTGCCTCTTCTTACTCCCAGCCACAGCTGCATCTTTAAGTTCGGTTGTTTATAGCATAGCAAAGCAATCACCATCTTTTTGGTATAGAATAGATATCTGCAAGGGAATTCTCTGCATGGGAAAGATGCATTAAAGTAACCTTGCAATGTGGAACACTGGATACAGAGGCATCAGAGGTCTTGTGCCTGATCAGGACTCCCAAAAGAACCCTACATCTTCAGAGCCTTACTCTAACAAAGTGAGGTCAGAACTCTGGTTTATTACTAGGAAATTGTGCTTATAAAAATGCAATGATCAGTTAATCCAGAAAGTCCTGGTCTTGCTATCCTACAGCACAGCAGCCCATATCACGCAACATTTGTGCTTATCTTATTTCCCTTCACTTCCAGCTGTAGAGTGATGTCCTGGCAGTCCCACTTCCTATCGGTCATGAGATGAGAAACAGGGGTTTGAAACATTGCTCAAAGAGAAGCCACTGCAAGAATAAGCAGTATGCAATATTTTGAGATAAAAACCAAAACAACAACAACAACACAGGACCTTTCCCAAAGGCTTAGTTTGCAAGGTCCATTATTTCCCAAGCAACAGAATAGTCTTAAACTACGGTTCCATGTAGAAAAAATCCTTGTAACACAAAATGTGACTATCTGCCTTTATGACCTTTATGCATTTAATGGATCAGGATCCCATATCATCTTGAAGGCCATTTCAAGTCTAGTGGGACCAAGGGAGTAAGAACAGACAAAAAATGGGCAGTTGGGTAGTACAGTAAGTCTATGTGGTGTGTATGGAGTCTGTGTGTTTCACACAGAGTGAGCTAATAATCTTGGGAACATCCTTTATAAAGAGACTGATATGTATGTATGATATATGCATATATGTATGTGTATGCATAAGTTTTCACCAAGTTTCCTATTTAAGAACTTGTTATATATTTATGGAAATCAGCATAAATTATAAGAAACAGTTTATTGTGCAGGTAGTTATATTAATGTGTATACATGTATATGTATAATAAATTACAAATATATGTTGACATGCTAGGTGCCTGGACACCTGTCCTAAGTGCTTACTTCATCAGGAAGAAAATGCCGATATTTTTGATAGTGTACAGAGGACTATCCTGGAGAATGTGAGAGACAGTAAACCCCCCAGAGTGTGTCCTGGGTCAGAAGAGTTCAGACCCTCCCTGCTACTTTTTAGGTTATACCTGGTAACCAGAATATCCCAGTGCTCAGCACAACAGTGACTGGGTGGAACCGAACTCACTGCTCTCCTGAGTTCATCTGTTCCTCATGAGCTGAAGGGAATGAGGCCAGTCATTCATCTTTAAGGACCAGAGTATCTGAGAGAAACTGGCTAGGTTTTCTCCAGACACTTGTCCATCCTTTGAGCCCTGTCCTGTCAAGGAGAATTGGCTTCTTAGCTTCAATGTCCTAGTCCCTTGGCCCCGTCTTTGCTTTGGTCTGACCCCTGGGATGTTGTTCATTGTAGATGTAGCAGAGGGAGGCCAGATTCTTTTCTGAGCTCCAGACCTAAGGCCCAAACTCCACTGTGTTTATCACAAGGTCATAGCCCTTCCCTATACCCTCTAGGTCCCATGAACTCCTCTCACTTTGTCTTTATCAGTCTAGTGCATTCCCGTTAGAGGATGCCATGGGCCTGTGGGACCCCATGGAGACACTACAGGTGCATACAGGCAGGCATGATATTGGAGAAACAGCTGAAAGTTCTATATCTCGATCCCCAGGCAGCAGAAGGAGACTGTGACACTAGGCCGAGATCTCAGAGTCCCACAGTGACACGCGTCCTCCAGCAAGGCTACACCCTCCTAATAATACACTTCCTATGGGCCAAGCATTCAAATCCAGGAGTCTATGGGGGCCATTCCTATTCAAACCACTACATCAATATAGTCCATATTTTTACATATAATATGCTGTGTTTCTAATTACAAATATAAATGCCAGGGGCATTACATGGGTTTAGGATGTCCTTGTTCATATTTTGGCTTGAAATTTCTCCAGTGAGATGTCCTTTGTCATGCTCCCTTGCCACATTGCCGGCATTGCGCTTTATGAGCACTGCACTCTGGTGCTGGACTGGCACACTGCATCTCTGTCCAAATCCTTGCAGCTGTGACCGTCCCGAGACGGTTGGCTCAGCTGCATCCCTTTTGTTCGCCTTAATCCTGCCTCACACCTCAGGATGGTGCTGCTGCTCCCGCTTTGCTCTTGCTGCTTGAGGAATCTGCTGCCTCCTTCAGAATATGACCCTTGGACACTGGTTTGAAGTATAGGTTCCATAGCCAACACCAAACAGCTTCTGAGAAGCACGAAGAAGCCCAGCAGGGTCTTCACACTAGCGGCCCTCACACCTCTTTCCTCTGTGCAATGTGTTTGTTTTCTTCAGCATTTTTAATAACTGTCTGATTTTAAATTCACCGATAGCCATCAACCTAGTTTTCCAAGCAACAGACTTATCCCATTATTAATTAAAGAAGCCCATGTGTCCCCAACTCTTAGAGAGTAGGGACCAATTTTGCTTTTGCTTCTTCCCTTTCTGTCCCAAACTCTCCTTTCTTCCCATCCCCACCTGCACCAGTCACAAAAGTCATGGAATAAATGAAAAGAAGGGAAGGACGAGGGACTTGCAATGTGCCTGAATTGCAAATGGGTGACAACAGCAATCCAGTCCTGCCTAGCTTTCCTTTTCTCACGTGGTTCAGAGTTCTGCAGACACACAGCTGGCCATGAAATGGCTTTTGGAGCTCTTTTGCACATGGCATCCATCTCCAGAGAAACAGAGCAGCTTGCCTCAAATCAGTGATTTATTCAGAGTAAAGATGAAGCTGGACATTGTGGGGTATGCCTCTCATCCAGGTGCCTGGATGCTGAGGCAGAGAGCTGAGCTACAGAATGACACCCTGTCTCACATTTTTAAGAAATGTATGTGGGGTGGGTGAAGAGGTGCAGGATAGCTTATCGATAAAATGCTAACCAATATATGCAAACCCTGGATTCCATTTCCAGAGGAGAGGGAGAGAGGGTAGGGGAGGCAAGAGAGGCGAGCATTTGGTCTTTCTTTGGAGGGGTTGGCACTTGATCCAAGGCTGAGGGAGCAGCACTCCCAGCTGGTGGCTTGTCATTTGTCCTCCCATACACATAAATGCCTTGCCTCAGGCAGAGGAGGCCAAGTGATACACTGAACTGAACAGAGCCATGTGGGGGTCCGTACAAGATATGTCAGATATCGCTGAGAAGACTGGAGCCCGGCACACACAGGATCAGTAAGGCCAAGAGCTGGCTGTCTGCTGCAGTTCCTGAGATGGGAACCAGGGCTAGGTGGCCCGTGTATGAGCGCCACCTTCAATGTTGGTTGGCCCACAGCCTGTGTGTGAAAACCAAACGACATGAAATGACTGTCACTGAGCCTCTCTGGGCTCTACTTTAGCTTCTTTTCAGTCCACAAATTGCATGGCCCCTTCAGGCAGCATGTGTAGAGGCTGAAAGCACAGCACATCCAGGGGCACAGTAACAAGAGCAGGGGCCTAGTGTTGTGAGATGTGCGCTCCTTAGCAGAAGCAGAGAATATCCCTTAAGCTGATGACCGTCCTGAAGCCAAGGGACGTGGTACAAGTCTGTATGTTGACTGCTACAACACAGTACAGGGTGACTTATTGCACAGTCACAGACTGGGTCTCATGCACAGAAGAGAAACAGGAAAGACAAATAAGGCCATTTAAAGGCACCTTCTTGATCTGTCTCTGCATTGATATCAACTTTTGAGAAAAATAAACAAAACACCAGAGGAGTAAATGGACCGGCTAAATTACAATCTGATAACATAGAAAATGAAATTCCATCCATTAAGAAGTAGTCAGGAAAATTACCTGTGATTTGAGATGCAGAGAACTCTGAACTACCCAATAAATTATGTGTTTGCCGTGGCTGGACCAGATATTGGCAACAAGTTGGGGCTGGTTTTATTTTTGATGTTAGACAGGTCTAACACCGTAGTTCAAACTGGCCTAGAGTCCATGGTATTTCCTCATGTCCTGGCTTCTCAAGTGCTGGAATCACAGATATTCGCCACCATACCTGGTGACAGAATGGGTTTATCACCTGAGATAAACAGAGATGGGGAATTTTTGATGAATCTCAACTTTAGGAAACTTTTGACAAGCATGCATGAATTGAATCTGGCTGCCATTTGTGCACACAGGGTATTCACAGATTAAGTCAGGACCATGGCCTTTTTTTCCTCCATCTCTCTCTTGTGTTTAAAGCCCAAATTTCTCTATCAAGGCCTTTCAATGGACAGGGTGTGTTGCTGTGAACTGTGACCAGCCCTGTGCGGTGGTTCACCGAGATCTGTTCCTATCTGCTCTGGTGCCTGGGGTCCATTCTGAGTGTTCCCTCCCTCACCATTCTCTGACACTACTGTCCTCCATTAAGGTTGGCCATGTGAGAGATGACATGTTTTATTTAAATTTTTTAAGTGTTTGGCTTATGTCATTTAGCATGTTCCCCAGCTGGTTTTATCCACTCTGCTTCAAAGGATGGGATTTCATTCTTCATGGCCGAATGATAGTCTATGGTGTGTGTTCTACACTTTTTTATTTATCCATAATCAATCAGTTCCTATTCTCATCCCCACAATCAATCAATTCCTACTCTTATCCCCTACCATCAACACTAGCACTTCTTTGACATGCTGGTTTTTGTCCTTTGGATGAATACCTAGAAGCAGATGACCAGATCCCGTGCCAGTCCTGCTCTCAGACTTCCTGGTACCTTCCACGCTGTTCTCCATGACAATTATACACGTTAGCCATCTCACCAGCAGTGTGCAATGTGAAAGCTCCCATCCCACATCTTCATAATTTGTTCCTGTATTTTGATGGCAGCATTCTCGTAGGTGAGATGATTCTCATTGTGGTTTTGATTTTCATTTTCTTGATGAAATTTTAAAGATATGCAGGTATCACCCATAATAGAAGTAGCTCCCTTCCTTCTCCCTCCTTCTTCCTCATTTCCCCTCTCCCCTTGCTTTGTAGCCTAGGCTGGCTTTGAACCTGCAATCCTCCTCTTTTAGACACCTCATTAGCATATCCTTGAAAAACCTGTTGTCTCACATGGAGATACCAGCTGGTATCTGATTCTCAGTTAACTTTTATACAAGGAATTTATGTATTATATCCACTTAAAGCCCAGTGCATTTCTGAAAGTACGTCTAGGTCATAGCAGAAATCCAAGCATGGCAAGGAGTGGTCATGTTGGGATGAAATACGGCTTCCTCGGCCCAGTGCGGATGTGGTACTGGCAATATTCAGGTGGTTCTGTATCATCCACTGACTTATGGCACCATCTCAGCAATGCCTCTCTAGACAGTGGTAAAAGTAATTTTCTGCATCTGATTTTGTTTAAAGTGTAGTTTTGAAGTTCTGTGAAAGAAAGCACACACACACAGAGACACACACGCACACACCCAGAGACACCACGGCACTTTTAATCTAGAAATCCAAAATCTGACACATATATAATGTCCTGACTGCAGTTTCCCCTCCGTCCTCTCCCCAGTCTCTCCCTACCTCACCTCTCACCCCAGTTCTCTCCTTTTATCAGACACTTAACTCTTTGTTATGAATGGTCATGTGAGTGCCAGGAACACAGATCAATAAACAGAATATTTCCATCACCCAGATTCTCCTTTTGCCCTGTGCATGCAGCCCCTTCTTCATTGTCTGTGCTGAGTTTGTTTGTGGATGAGTTGACTATATTCATGAACACTGAGGTGGTATTCAAAGATATTTGCCCTTGCTAGGCTGCGTCTGGTGCTGGTGGAACATTTATTCTTTAGAAAGCACTGATAGCCTCCACATGTGGAGGCCTTTCCATTCACCTGCCCTGCTGTGATGGGCACTGAGTCTGTGAAGAACTAAGCTTGCTCCTGCTGCTTGTCAAGACAGAGCAACAAGGACACCTTCTTATTCTACCTGAATCAAACAAACCAAAGGATGCCAGACCCTTTAGTCTCCCAATATCAGAAACAAGGGTGGTATCCAGTGAGTAAGATAACAAATAAGAACTCTCTGGTGTCCTTAACTCATCATCTATGGGAGCAGATTGGGTGAACACAGTGGGATCCACGACCTGCCAGGGACATTCAATATTACAGGTTGGCAAGACAACAAGAGCTGTTTAGGGAAGACCTTGGAGATGTGTGCACTCACTGTGAGCTCTGAAAGTGGGGTTAGGGACATCTCATCATGAGACACACCAACCTTTCTACAGTGTGTACGGTACTATCCTCATAAAAGGAGCATCATTTGAGACCAAGCAGCAGAGATTTCGGGCCTCTAGAGGAATAACTTGTAGGTAGTTGCCACCATACTTATCTTACAGGTATGACTTGAAGGGTAGAACTGTTCCCAGAACTCCATGGGATGCAGATAGACGGGCATGACACTAATGTCAACTTGGCTTGGCAATCTCATCACTGGGGAGACCAAGGAAGAAAGATCATGAATTCAAGCCCCCAATCTAAACCGTAGAGCGAGCTTGGTTCTATCTTAACAACAAGAACAACAAAAGCAGCAATAAAAAGAAAAAGGTTATGGAGATGTAAGAGTATGTATCACCCGAAGAGGAAAAAATTAGTGTGTAGAATCTAATCAAGGGTTAATAAACAGGAGGTCTTGTCTGTGGCTGTAAATGTAATTTGTGGCAAAATAGATTGTCACATACAGGCCAGCAGATAGAAAGCTCACGGGCTGCTGTATTTCTTTCCCATGCTTCACCTGAACCGGGTGATGTCACTCACAGGCACCTGTGCTCTTACAGGCGAATGCTATACACTTTAGAGCAACCACTTAAAATTGTGGCTAATGAACCAACAAAAGAAACAAAAACATATAATTATAGAACTATTCAGTGAACACCAGTGACGAATTCAAGGAGAGCAGCTGTGGAGACTTACAGCTCTGAACAATTGAATGTACCTGCTTTGATGCCACCTCCTTGCCCAACTGGGATCGATAGAGCTGAGCGAGCCAGGAGGGGCCAGATCCTAGCCCTGCGATGATCGTGCTGGAGGGCAGAGCCAGGTTGGGGAGGCAGAGACTGCTGGGACTAAGAGGTACGGAAGTGGGGCTACCAGGGGTCTGAGGGAAGGGCTTCTGATGGTGGTGGCATATGGATCAGAGGTTTCTGAAGGCAATAGATGATGTAGGCAGGCAGGCCCCACAGAGGATCTGACCTAATTGACTAATTCCCATCTCCTTTCTAGACATAAACAAGGGGCTTAATGAATTCAAAAGCCTTAAAATAATCAGAATTCGAAGCCTTTGGTCAGCATTCGCAACCGTTAGACTCAGTCTGGTGGAGAAGTCTTTGCCTCTCATTAGCAGAGTGGTTTGTGTATATGGTTTCAGTCCTGCAGTTTACATTTCGTTTCTCTGTCAGAAGGCGTCCCCAGGCCTTGGTGGAACAGGCAGTGAGCACCAGTGTAGAAGATGGACGTTCGGGGCAGGTGGCCTGCTGCTCATGCCCAGGCTAAGAGGCGGGTGGGGTTCTCTTGGAAGGGACCTGAGAGGAGCATGGGGGTCAGCCATGGTTAACTTTGACTAATTGGTTAATGACATCTTGACATCCTTCCCCTGTCACCTCAATCATGACATTTCACATGGGTCTTGTCCTGGAATCTGTGTCCCATTGCCCTGGCTTTCCCAGGTCCTGTTCAGAATCTGTGGCTCTTGACCACTCCTCTGACTCCTCCCCCCATTATGGCTGCCATGGCTCCTGACCACTTCTCTGACCCTCCTTATAGCTCCCATGGCTCCTGACCGCTCCTCTGACAACCCCCTTATGGCTGCCATGGCTCTTGCTGACTTTGCAGTCACACCCAACTGCTCCTGCAAAGTATCCCCTGGTTCTCTCTCTTTTCCGCAGCTATAGTGCTCCTATGTCACCCAAGCCTGGGGTTCTATGTCCTTGTCCTTGCTACCCCTACACCCAGTCTATCTACAGGGTGAGCCCCGCACCCAAGGTGCTTCTAGCCTCAGCCTTCTATTCATGTGCCTGCGGCACAGACGGTAATGGTGTTCATCTGTCAGCAGAGTGCCTGGGCACTGCAACCCCAACTCACAACGCTGGCATTGAATGATAGAAACCAGTCACCCCATGGGTCAGAATCAGACATGGCCCCCATGCTAAAACAAAGATGGGGTGCAGCTGGACCCTGCTAGGGGAATTATGCCTGACCTTTCCACACTACCAAGGCCACATTCTTCTCTTTTGTTCAGAGTCTATAGCAATGCATGTTCGAACCCTTTGTCCTTTCCACAGACCCTTCCTGCTGTGCCGTCATGCCTGTGCTCTGCCCCACATCAGTTCTCTCCCTGGCTGCCTCTCTCAGCACTGCAGAAGCTTTTTGTGTATGTGCAGTTCTGGAGATTGGACCCAGGATCTTGAGGCACCTGCACTGTCACCGAGCTACGCCTCTATCCCTTAAGAATTTCATTTTAAGGAGAGTTGCAGTCAATGGCTGCTGGGGGAGGGAGGGTCAGCTTTCTCAGGGATGTGGCCCCTGAGAGGCTACCCCACGTTCCAGCAGGAACATTGTACGCCCAGTAGTACCTGCACTCATACACATACAGGCAGCATGAAGTGGAATGTCTTAGTCAGAGTAACTATTGCTGTGATGTAACAACACAATCAAAAGTGGCTTGGGAGGAAAGGTTTATTTCCCTCTTCCATGTAACAGTTCATCATTGAAAGCGGTGAGGGCAGGAACTCACGCAGGAGTTGATGCAGAGGCCATGGAAGAATGCTGCTTATTGGCTTACTCCTTATGACTTGCTTAATCTGGGGTTTCATATAAAACCCAGAGCTACCAGCCAGGGGTGGGCCCTCACGAAGTGGGCTGTGTGCCCCCACACCAATCACTGATCAAGAGTATGCCCTTCAGGCTTGTCTACAACTTGATCCCCTGGGGGCATTTTCTCAAGTGGAGTTCCCTCCTCTCAGCTAACTCTAGTCTATGTCAAGTTAACATAAAATTAACCAGTGCAGTGACTTTTAAAGAGAAACAAATGAAGATGGGAGAGAAAAGCGGTGAGGGATATACAGGACACAATTGGGCATGGATTTGATAAAAGTACATATGCATGCATGAGATTCTCAATAACTTCTTTTAAAAATTCGACAGGACCTCACTAAGTTGTTTGAGTTGGCCCCTTTCCCTCCCTGTGCCTCAGCTTCTTGAGTGTCACAAATCTGAGCCACCAGACTCAGCTGCACAGTTCTTGCTACAGGCACAGCAAGTAGCAGGTGCTTTTTCTTCTCCATTTTTGTCTCATGTTAGCAGCACCAAAGGACACTGTGGTTAATGTCATATACGAGCCCTATTGGGCCACCCCTGGATCCCCCCCAAAGGCTCTGTTGTATTCCACCCAATGTGGGAACAGTGAGGTCAGGTTCCCTTAGGAACTAGACCGCTGCGAGTAGGAGGTATTGACCATCGGCTCACTGTATAGCTGCACCTGTGCAGGCTGTTGAGGCTGTGCACACACCGTGTTCCCATCTGTCCCTGTCTCACAGCTCAGCATAGAACAATCATGGACTGAGTCATCATTCTTTTTGCTTTTCAGGACCTTACAGCAGAATGCTGATAATGAAAAGTGGTTCAGCCTGGAGAGCGAAGTGGCCCTGGCCAAGACCCTTCGGCGCTATCTGCCCTACTTGGGGCTTCTGTCCCAGGCCCCAACTGCGAATGCACACCCCCGGACAGAACACGAGACGCGCCCAGCCAAGGTGATACTTCAGCCTATTCCTGTGACCAGGTTGTCTTTGCCTGCCCGTACGTTTGTCTGTAAGATGCAAACATTGTAGCCGAGTGAGCAGTCGCAGTCCTCGGGCTCCCAGCATCTGTCCTTTGGATGGCAAGGGCAAGGCTGTGTGTGGGGAGGTTCCGGGCCCTGGGGCTGTGCTAGCTACACGCACTACTGCAGAAAACCTAGTGTTTAGAACTCAGAGCAGAGCTCTGATACCAGCCTGTAGGAAGGAGGCCAGGAGCTGAGTGGGTGCATAGCCCAGGTGGCAAGAGTTCAGCGGCATTTAAACACAGCTGTAATCAGGTCTGGTGCCCACTGGCCTGTGTTTAACTTAGCAATTACTACATCCCTGGAGACTTCTAATTTCTGCTAATTTCACCAATGTGGCTATCCCAGGACAACTGAAGGACTGCCTGTTTGTGGGCGCTAGGGTAGAGTTTCAAGATGGCATCATACCCAAAACAATACGGCTTTCAGGTGTGGGCACTGAACAACTGTCCCTCTGTCTATGGTAGGCTTGGGCACAGGGCAATTGACATGCTTTGGGGGGCCAGATTTGTCACAAGTTCTGGGGTAAAATCTTGTTCAGTCAGTGTGCCAGAGCTGGATTGGAGAGGAAGTATAGTATAAAGGAGGAGTTAGAACTTCACTGGGCTTTTGAGGTGTGGAAGCATTGTGACCAAGATGTTTCCAGAGCAGCTTGCAAAGAGACCTTAAATTTCCTTTTAAAATTTAATGAGCTCTGAGTACCAGGAAAAGGCAATTTGGAGCCTGGGAACTAGCTCACACCTCAGGACGAGCCTGGGAACTAGTTCACACCTCAGGACGAGCCTGGGAACTAGCTCACACCTCAGGATGAACCTGGGAACTAGCTTGTATCTCAGAACGAGCTTGGGCATGATGTACAGGTTGGACTCCTTGGTGTGTTGAGCCTTCAACTAAGGATCAATGTTTCTTCCTAAGGAACATCCATCATGTTACCTCATCTGGGTTGTGTTTTCTTTCTAAGAATGCCATGTGTTGCTAAATACCAAGTGACATCTGGAAGTTTCCTATAAACTGCACTAGGGTTTCCTCATTCCCAATAGGTGTATTGTGAGCCAGCACAGGGGGCTGACTCCTTGAAGGTTCTCAGTTTCCTCCACGTAGGATGTCAGCGCCATTTGCTCTGGGTTGGTGTCCACAAGCTGTCAGATGTTTCTGATGTTTCTATGGGCTCTGGACTTTCTGTGGACTTATACAGATGAGAAACAGTTGCAACTGCCCACACCCCCCAGCCGAGAACCAGTGGTCAGCAAGGGGAGCTGGCGTTCGGTGTGGCCAGGGTTCCACAATAGCAGCCCCACCTCACATTGTGTTAGTTGCTGGGATCCCTGCTAGTGCCACCCAGCAAGATGACCTCACCCCACAGCAGTGCCAGCTGATGCCCATAACCCAGTCTTTTTACCCACAGTTGTTATTTCCATTCAAAAAACAACCCAGGGTGAATGACCATTTTAATCATATGACGGGGAGGCCACTGCAGAGTGATGGCCACAAGTCATTCAGAAGCTGAGCACTGGGGGGCACTTCTGGCTCACACATTTCCCTCTGTGCTCAGATAGATGTTTCTTCATATTAGAAAAGTGTGAAAGCCCAGAACTCATTATTTTCTGTTGAGTGTTTAAACGAGGAGAAAGCTGAGTCATCTCTCTAACGAGCAGCATCTGCAGAAAGCACAGAAGTGTGGCAGCCATCCAGGCTGCCATGGGGTGCCACAGCCAGCCAGAACTTGGGGCTTCTCCCACCCCTCCCACCTGGGTGAAAGGCTATCCCAGCAGCAATTTAAACTGTAGCCGCTGGTGGTGTTTCAACATGCAACCAAATTCCAATAAACTGTCCACAAATCATGTTTTTTTTTTCTATATATCTATCCTGGAAAATCTGACTCCAGCACAGATAGAATTCTGAATGTATTCTCTTTGAGTCTGTTGAACTGATTACGTCATAACAGAAGCCATAGGGAATAGAATTTCCCTGCTTCTCCAAACCACCATGGCCAGGAGCCACTCTGACACGTGTTGAGCACATTCTGATAACTAAATCCGTGCTATCACTGTTCCTGCATTGTTAGTGGGGTGCCCACCTTCTTGCTTTATTGATCAGAGTAGCATCTACCCAGAGTCCTTTCAGGGGCAAGGCACGATACCACCATACTCCAGTTTTACCCATAGAGCACCATGACATCTCACTTTGCTTGTCACCGTTAACTAATCCAATTAGAAACATTTTGAGAATGTATTTAATATAAAGGAACTATGATGGGCTCAGACCCTGCCCTTTAGAATTTCCAGTCATTTGATAAAAGAAACAACAAACAAACGAAACTGTAGTTGAAACGGAGAAGTATGATGATTGAATCAGTGCTCCATGCGAAGGACAGGAAGCGGGACGGGAAGGTGGACCACGGGTATCCTGAGCAATGGTGATCAGAAAAATAGCTGGAGGTCATCTTTGAGTCTGTCTGTGGTCCAGGGACCTCCACCACCACCCAGAGTGGGGACCGTGAGATGAGCTGCTCCGCCGTTCCCAACAACCCACAAGTCGCTGAAGATGCACAGCGTCCTAAGTCTTTTGGACTCTACAAATTGGAGCAAAAGTAAACTAGAGAAAGGAGCTTCTTGGGGGGCTCCCAGGAGGAAGTGTTACGTGTAGAGACTGGTCAAGGGCTAGCTGTGCCAGATGAGTAAGAGCAGGACCTCATACGGAGGACCAGAGAAACCCTACCAGGCTCCACAGTCTTTGTGAGTGCAATGCAGACATTCAGACCAGGGCAGCTGGGAGATGTCAGAAAGAGCAGAGTGGACAGGAAGGAAGGCCTGGACAACACAGACTGGCAATGTGAGGCTGACAGAGCTCCCACATCTGTGAAGACCGGCTAATGTTTAGAAGTCTGACCCATGTGTTGGTGGCATGGAGGAAATGAAACTACAAAATGTCTTACAAAGTTGGACATATATTTCCCTGGATCCTAGCCATTCCATCTCCTCCCTTTCATTTGCTAAATGAAAGCAAATGTCCATTCAAATTTTGCACAGGAATTTCTGTGGTAAACTTAGTAGCAGGAAGCAGAAGTCTACCTAATTAAAGTGTCAGTAAGTGAGCAGGTGAGTGTGGAACAGGCCCTTGACAATGCATCACACACGGAGGCAACAGCAAGCAGCGTGGATGAAGAGACAAAGCAGTGGGTAACGGGCAGATCATGGCTGCCTGGGGCTGTGGCGTGGTAAGGGAGGGCAGAGAGCCCCTTGTGACAGTTGTTCATTGGGAAAGATGAAAAGAAAAGTAACCCAATGCAAAATGTGTAAAAATTTTGAACAAGTACTTTATTAGGAAAAAATATATAAAGGGCCAATTCAGGCTTCAAAGGTATTGGGGCTGGAGAGATGGATCCATGGGGAAGAGCACTGGCTGCTCTTACAGAGGCCCCCAGGTGCAGCTCCCAGTACCCACATCTATCTATCTATCTATCTATCTATCTATCTATCTATCTATCTATCTATCTATCTATCTATCAATCACAACTATCCATCAATTCAGTCCCAAGGGATCCAACACTCTCTTTTGACCTCCACAGGCAGCAGGAATGCATGTGGTGCACACACATGTAGGCAGACACTCATGCATACACGTAAAAACAAATCTTTTAAAAACTGTTCAGTGTCAATCATTGAGGTGTTCAAGAGCTACCATTTCCTGTCCATTGGCCTGGCTAGGAAGGAGACAAGGTGGAGGCACTATGGGCATTGATGGGGACGTAATGATGGATGGATATAATCACAATATGTTGTATAGATATATAAAATATTCAAAGGATAGCTGCAAAATATAAAAATTGTGAAGTCAGCTCTGGCAAGGATGTGGAATAAGAGACAATTTCATGCTCTCAAGAGTAACAACTGTTACAGCTCTGGCCTGGTGGTTTCTTCTGGGGAGGATTTCTGCTCTGTATATACACAAAGCCTAGACTCATATTCTAAGCTGAGCGTAGTGGCATGTGCCTGTGATCTCAGCACTTGGGAATTAGAGACAGGAGAATCAGAAGGATCAAAACCTTATCTCTCTCTTTCTCTTCCTCCTTCCCTCTCCCTGCTCTCCTCTCTCTCTCTCTCTCTCTCTCTCTCTCTGGGTGTGTGTAAACAAAGACTTGTGCCTCACTCATATTTACAGAATGTTAACTAACTAGAGATACATGACCGTCTACGACAGGCCCGTTTTGCAGCCAGCCATGTGTGAAGAGGTGCCTCCTGGGAAGAAGTATGTGAGCGCAGAGCCTGTCTTTGTCAGCATGGAGCTGAGGATGGAGGGCGGTTTGCATTGCACGCATGTCTGATGTTCATTTGATTTTTATTTTAAAAACCGCTCCTGCTCTCATTCCCTGACTATTGGCAGGAAACCAGGCTCTGTGGAAGCTGTCCCCAAGCTAGCTGATGTCTTCGCACGCTGGGGGAGCTGTCTCCATTGTGGGTGCTATCCTCACACTTGGTCTGTCCGCGGGAGCTGTTATGGGGCTAGGTACTGTCTTCAGTTCACACAGTAGTGCCTAACGCAGTCAGGAGTTCAGATCCAACAGTTTCTGAGTCCCTTACTTCCTGCTGGCTACCAATTGCCTACCCTCCACAAACGCCAGAGAGACAGCAAGCTCTCTGCACAACTATCCCATTACAGGAAACTGGAAGTGCTCATGGGATAATAGCCTACTCATGTGCTTCCAAGGGTGTAGCGAGGAGGCCCAGAGCCTGCGCTGTGACAGCCATGGGGTGTTTCTGAGGACCTATGTAGCCCTGTTGTGATACTTTTCTTCCCAGGATTACTTCCAGGCCTTTACCTCCCTGCTTTCACCTCTGGGTGGGCAGCTGAATTCCTCCCACTGACGGCAAGGATGGCTGAACTACTGGAAGAGGAGGCCAGCTATAAATGCATACCAGCAAGGACAAACCAGTGAAATGTCTGCCTTTAGATGAGAGTGGGCATGGACTTTCAGAGTGGAATGGCCACAGACTAAGAGGACCACTTTCAAACAGTTACTTACAAATAGAGCTGAATTCAGAGTCCTGGAACTGTTGTCAGGCCTGACTTTGATGCAATGTTTAGACCTCAACCAAAGTCACCAAACTTCACTTTCAAGTTCACCAGATCCCTCACTTCATGCCAGGCTAGCAGAGGAATGCTTTGTCTATATGCAGCAAGACCCTGCTAGCCCCAGTTCTGCCAACTCGCACTAAAATGTCTCATCTGCTTATCTTTGGGGTGAGATAATTGCTTCTCATTTGAAGACAGAAGAGGATTAGGAGGAGTGAAAGAGTGAAGCCCAGGGAAGCCGGGCAGTTGTATAGCAAAGTCAGGCACTTTGTGCTGCTTCTTCTCGCACCGCCTCTGACTGTCAAGTGAGTCGGGCGGGAACTCTGCCCCAATCCAGGCTTCCTTGTTTTTAGCCTGGTAGGAGGCTAGAAGACATGGTATGAGTTAGACATGGCAGAGTCGCTGGGATCGCAGAGAGCAGGACATGGAGAGTGACCACATCTGTGCCAGTCACTGTTTTCTTTTGGAAGGCTCCTAAAGTCGCTGATGGGGAGTCATCTGCACAGGGCCCCAGCAGCACCTACACTGGACCACTGACTTCATCAGAGATTATGCGACTCTCAGTTTACCAGCTAATGGCTCTGCATCTTCAGGATCATGTGAACTGTGAACACCATGGATTTTGGTTTCTCCTAGCAGGAGCCTGTCATCTCCACAACAAGTACAAATACAAAGGATATTTCTTCCCTTCCCTGAGGGCAGCAATGCAGCATCTGTGAGGACCTAGGAAAACCTACTTAGCCTCATAGACTCCATTTTGAAAACGGGCCTCCATCTTAAGACATCTGGTAGCCAGGGGTTGAACTCAGTTCCAGAAAAAAAAAAAAAAAAACATGGAATGTGTTATGGTAGAAAAAAAAACCAGCCTAGACACAGCCAATCAGAAGGTGGGACAATAACTCCACAGGGTCCAGATGTTCCTGCAGATGTTCGGTCAGCAGTTTGTGGTTCTGCATCAATAGCCTGACCAATCACCTTGCCCCATCCCCTGACCCAATCCAGAAACACGAAGACATGGAACTCCCTGCTTGTGTTTTTTTTTTCCTTTAAAAACTCACTCTCTCCTGAGTTTGGGGCTGTGTCACCTCCATCCACTGTGTTGGAGTGTTGGGTTGTGGGCCAAGCTCAAGTTTGTCAACAGAGACCTTTGTGTGTTTGCATCAGAAACAAGCTCCTTGGTGGTCTCATTGGGGGCTCACTCAACACAGGCCTAACACATCCTGGTGACTTCATGCATCTAGGAAGAACTGCACACAGTAGGCCACACAAAGCCTGAGCCCTCTTAGAAACTGACATCACTAAATGCTGAGATATAGATAAAGAGACCTAGAAAGACAGATACAGAGAGACAGAGGCATAGGAGAGAGATAGACCTAAAATATAGAGACACAGAAAAACACAAAAGCAGAGAGAGCAAGGCAGAGAAAGAGACAGAGAGATACATACATAAAGATACACAGAGACTGAGACACAGAGAGGTAGAGAGAGAAACAGACAGAACAGAGAGATGGAAAGAAAAAGAGAGACACAAAGATCTATAACAAACTGACAGAGAAAACAAAAACACCTTCCTCTACCATTCCCATGGCTAAGGCCTTACATCAGTGGTCAGTGTCTGGCTAGCTGGTACCTCTCTGCTCCCCCTTGGCAACCAGCAATCCAGTGTGTCATGCTATGAGGCCATCTCATTAAGAAGCCTTCTAGCCCACCCCCACCTGCACTGTTTTGTCAGGCCTGTGGCAACATCTTGATCACCATGACTGTCAACACTGCCTTTGGGCACACTGGAGAAGATGTGTGCCGTGTGTTCAATAATGTCCTGGCTTGAATTTACTGCTTTGATTTGGATCCTTGGTGTAAGAGAATATCTGATGAGCTGGGTGGCCAGTTTATAGATGAGTCTCATCTAAGTAGAGTGTCCTGTGGGAGTTCTAGGACCTCCAGACCTTCCTGTCAGTCTAAGCAATAGCTGTGCAAACAGACACAGGGCAGAGGCTCCAAGAGAGGTACTCTGATCTAAGAAGGAGGCCTGTCTTTGCCTCTGGCACTGTAGCCTGCAAATCTAATAGCAAGGGACCTGCTCTCTTGATCACCTGGGAAAATGGACAAATGAGGCAGGCCTCAGCTCCATGAAGTTGTTCTGACTTGTCCCATGGAATGCAATCACTTCATTCCAAAGTGTATTGTTTTCCTGAACCCCTCTATAGTGTAATTATAATTAGTGATTGATTTCTGTGACCCTTTTTGATTCTTTGTTAATCTGCAAGCTGTTTGAGTACAGGGCCATGTTAGAATGACTCTTTCCACTAGAATGTCATTAGAAGTTCAACACGTAGAGGCAATAGCAATGCTGCTGCTAATGGTAGGTTTACTGCTGAGTGCAGGGATGCTGATGGTGATGAGGATATGCTGACAGAGGCAGTGATGCTCACAGGTAGGATGCTGTAGAGGGTGGGGTGCAGCTGTTGTAGATGCTGCTGATGGTTATACTTGTATATTATTTGTATTTTAATAAGTAAATCTTGCCTGAAGAACATAGGCAAAATTAAAGCTACAAGAGGTCAGGTAATGGTGAATGGTGACACATACCTTTAATCCCAAAATTTGGAAGACAAAGTTAGAGGGATCTCTGCAAGTTCAAGACTCTGGGCTACACAAGATCAATGCAGAAACAAATCCAGATGGTGGTGGCCTACATCTATAATCCTAATACTAGGAGTCATGCCTTCAATCCCAGAAC
>PVIU01023113.1:0-28062 GCA_004026605.1 Ondatra zibethicus | reverse complement strand
TATGACTGACAATGGGGACTGACTGAGAAGCCAATGATAATGGCACTGGGATTTGATTCTACTGCATGTACTGGCTTTTTGGGATCCTAGTCAGTTTGGATTCACACCTTCCTAGGCCTGGATGGAGGCAAGAGGGCCTTGGGCTTCCCACAGGGCAGGGTAACCTGCCCTCTCTTAGGACTGGAGGGGAAAAGGGGAGAGGGAGTGGGGGAGCGGGAGGGAAATGGGAGGAGCGGAGGAGGTGGAAATTTTGAATGGTACTATTTATAATGCAATAATAAAAAAATTAAATGTGAAAAAAAGAAAAAAAGTGTCTCCTCTTTCTCTAGCATAGGAACAGAGTAACAGATGACAGAGAGCTCTCAGAAGGAAAAATAACTAAATATCCCCCGTGAACACACCTGTTCCTGACTGCCGTGTGACTATGGCCCAAACTGCCATTCAAAAGCTCTGTTTGGAAACAGCAGACACAGAAGATCCATCTAAAATAAGAAACTAACACCGGGAAGGAACTGTTGTTTCTAAGCACAGATTAAAAAATTGGGACTCAACCATCAAAGGCAGAAGTGAAGAAAAAGCACAGTAGATTTAAGAGCAGAAGTTTTATGTTTTGGTTCGATGTTGCCACTGGCTGCTGTTGGTTACCTTAAGAACCTGACGCAATTTTTCTCCAAAACATGAAGGATCACATAATTTCTTCACAAACTATGAGTGTTTGGTTTACAGATACTTAAAAACTGAATTCTTTTTTCAGTTGATTACATGATCTGTGCCTGCCTTCATTTTCTTTAAATTAGAACAGCATTTTGAAGATGGTACTATTAAAAGAATCAGGAGTGATGCATATATGTCCTACATTGGTGAGAGATGCAGACATATCCATGTTACAATGTATATTAATTTGGCTTCTAAAAAGAAATCTATAACCAAATCCAAGGTATAACCATGTAGATCCTAATGTAACTTTATTATAATGACATGCTCTACAAATGATCACTTTGTGGTTATGTTTTGAAAATAAAATTAAGGTCAATGTTTACTAAATAACTGTGAAAGCCCAAGATAGGAAGTAAAGGAGACAATTTTTATTTCCTCCCTATATCCTGACAGATCCACTGCTCTCTACTGGATTCTACCAGTGGGCTCTCTTGCCTACCAGTAGCTTTGTCTCCATAGGAGGGTGCCCATAGAAAGTGAGTAAAGTCTTGTTCATCTCTAACCTGCCTGCTTGGCAGTGGCTTCTTTTACACATGTGAAGCCAGAGCTCCTTCCTAGGAGTTCTCTATGGCTATGCTTTTCTCTCTCTACTTTTCTATGACCTCCCTTTCCCCTTACTATTTTGAGACCAGAGGTGGCAACCTCTGCTTATTACAATTAGCCCCTTGTTTGTTACTTCTAATTTATATGAATGGTCTCAATTACCTCAACTGTCCTCACCTGCCCTATACTGAATAAGTCAAGTAGTGAGTCTTCTTTGCTTGGCATCAAAAGGTAGCACTGGCTACTGCATATAACAAAAACATATCTTTAAAACTCATTGAAAAACTAGTTTTTGAGCCTGGCATTGAGGCACATGCCTTTAATCCCAGCACTGGGGAGGTAGAGGAAGGCAGATCTCTATGAGTTCAAGGCCAGCTTGGTTTACAGAGTGAGTTCCAACACAGTCAGGACCCTGTCTTGAAAGAAAATTAAAAATAAAAAAACAACCAAAACCACACAACTTTTACTAATTAGCAAATAATTGAGAATCAAGGAAAATCTGCCTAAATTTACCTATTCCTTCTGCTTTCTTAGCAAGAATTCAATAGCTATCCTCCTAAAACAGAATATAGAGATTAGATTTCACTTGAGAGCCATTCAACATATCCATTATTTTTTCCTGTAAATATATATATATCCTAAGAATTCAGAGCCATTATTTTCTTGCAAGTCACCCTATAGACCTGCAATGAACTTTGTTAAGAACTCATTTTGCCCTTGGGTTGGAGAAAGTCCTCTCCCCCTCACTTTATATCAGGGAAGACAAGCCTGGAATTAGTGTCAAACTACAGGAAAAGGGCAACCTTACCTCCGACTTTGGAATTGTATGCAACTCCAACGCCACACTTGAGATTGTTTGCTTGCATGGCAATTTCTCCTGCACATCTAGTTCCATGTCTGAAGATTAAAGGAGTAAAACTTATAAAACAGTAATAAAGATAACAATTGTGTTTTTCACATGACTTCATGGTATTTAGATGTACTAACTTTTTATCCGCGTTCTTCCTTGTGTTCTCCCTATAGATGTTATTAAAGTTTGTCAAAACGAAGGACATAGGTAGTGGGGACAAAACATGTGAGCTCAGAGTCTGGCTTCTGTCCCTAACCAGTGGAGTAGTCTTGGCTCAATAACTTATCCTCAAAGGACTGTCGTGAAGATCACATGAGCTGTGTGAAGAGTGTTGAGAACCTATGTTAAGAACCTGGTCAGTGTAGCTTCTGACACTATTGTGAGTAAGCCAATACCTAGGGACAGTGTCGCCAGCACATCTTCTGCTCCTTACATCCAGCCGTGAAATGGTTCCTCACTTTCTATCCTAGGAACGGTCTTGGATGAAGTAGTTCTCAATCAGCCCTGGTTTAGTATGACAGACTAGGGTCCCGTTGTTAGCCCTTCTCTGTGCCTCTGACCTTGCATCACACTATGATACCCAAAGATCTTGTTATCAAGCAGAGTGTGTGTGTGATTTTCTGGAGACACTACTGAGTGAGGAATGAGACCTTCTTCTAACCTGCTTTAGACCTGAGCAAGACTGACTGGTTTTCCAGAGAGAGTAATTGGTGATCCACAATATTTAGTGAAGTATACCAATCCCTAGAGCATACTGACTTCTACTACTGAAGCATCAGTTACAAAATTATGGAGAAAATAATTGGGCTTTCTTCTGTCAGCCTGACTCTGGAAGGCCTATAACCAACAAGAATGCTGAGGTGAATGCATTTCCAGGGTTTCAGAAGAAGCTGGCTCTAGTGAGAAGCTGCTAGTGGCTTATAGTAGCCACTGACAGATGTGCTGACATAGATGAATAGTGAAGGGTTACCTTTTAGTAGCAACAATAGCTAGCTATTTCTAGAAAGTACTGCACCGGCCGTAGTAATTCATCCCAGCACAGGATACAAAATTCCTGAAGTTAGTGGACCAACAAAGAGAGTCCTGCTTATTATTTTCTCAGAAGTTCCAAATATGATTTCCTGGTCTCCTTTGACAAATGGTATTTCTGCCCCCTTATGCTAATAGTGGACAGGAATTCTAGGTCAGAGAAATGACAGTTTTTGTTTTTCTTTTTTTATAATAGGACTTGCCTGTTATAACAAATGTCTGCTTTAGGATTTTGTTGTTGTTGTTTGTTTGTTTTTCTTTTGTTCAGTTTATAAGCTAGTATGTTCTCAGTTAAGTAAGCTCTCAATGATTCTGTGGGATTCTTTCTGGAATAATGGCTACCTCTCCCAGGCAGCTTTGAAGCACTGAAGCTGATTTAGGGGAAGAAAATACTGTCCTTCCTTATAAACCTTGAGGGTGAAGTAGCAGGTAAGTGAGATACATTTGCTCCCACTCAGGACCCTGTGGAGAATGAAGCTAAGTGGGGGAGCAGTTTTAACAGTGGCTGATGTTATGGGAACACATTTTACAACTTCTGAAGCTAGGTCATCTGCTGGTGATTATGAAATTTCTATTTTACATTTTATCTTTGAGTTAGTAACTAAAGCTGTCCTGAAACTTTCTAGAGAATGTGTATAAATCAGAACACATAAAGATACCTCACATTAGCCTATCTTGGAATCCTTTGGACAATGATTCAATAGGATGCAACCTATGCCTGTCACTGAAGGTTTTACTTGATGGCATAAAATGTCTCCATTTAAATTTCTTTTATATAGTATATGCTTAAGGAAACTTCTACAGTTTTTGAAAAACCATGGGGAAAACCATTCTGACTGAAGGTAAGATGAGATATCAAAGTAGTTTAACTGACATTTTCCTGATGGTTAAGGATGTTGAACATTTTCTGAGTCATTTGTGTTGGTTGCTTTCCACAGCAATAATGGCAAGGCCCTATAAAGGCTAAAGGCACTACTTACTTATGTCATCAAGCACAGAGAAATCAAGCTGGTGCCCAACTAGAACATTCACTTCTCTACTGACTAGTATTCATGGTGTTGATAGGCACTCTGCACACTACTGGAGGAGGAAAGCTCATCACTACAAACACTGTGACCTACAACAGCAATGTGCCTACAATATATACTAGTGCAATATTAGCACCCATTCACTGCAAGAAGGTTCTTGAAGAGGTTTGAGTAATGTACTTATTATGGGTGTAGTAATATGTCATTAAGAGTCCTTGTATTGTCATGCTGCTTTAGTATCTTGTCTTAGACTCCCATTAGCAAAGTCAGTTATATGTTCCATTTTATAGAATAGGCCTTAAATCTAAACAAAATATGGTTGGTTATCCAAACAAACAATCAATTTCTACTAACTTAGAACAGTGGTAGTAACTGGCATTTTAAAAATTGATTAAAAATTTTTCAAAAGGTAATGACTATTATTTTGTTTATAACATCCTTTTGACATTATTTAACTGGAAATATATTTGATAATTGGTGTTGAAATACTGAATACATATTCATGCCAGTTTAACAGTAAGAGTTACCTAAAATTTTATGATTTATTGTTTGGTGATTCCTCTTCTGATTGGCAGAGGGCATTCATATGTGGCTCCTTATGTAGTAATTATGAAGAGCAGTGATAGGGATGGTTTAAAGAGTACTCATGGAATTTGGAACCAATAGGTCTCCCATTGCTGTGCAGGACCACTTATTTCCTGAACCTAAGGAATGTTATGTCTGACAATGTGTGAGAAAGTAACTACTTTTGGATTGTAGCTTTTGAAAAGTGATAGGAATACTATCATTCTGGGTGATAGTCAAGAGTGCTCTGAGAAATATTCCTATCTTATTTTCAAATACAGATTCTGAATTGGCTGAAATAAACCAAAATATGTTTTTCCTTCTGCTCCTATCAAATGATGCTATTCTTGCTATGCTGAATTTTTAATAAAATGCAGTCCATCTAATTTTCTAAGTCAGAAACCACCATCACTGTCAATACCACTACCATTGTCCTTATCATTAAAATCATGTCAGTAAGTAATTATTTACATTTCTATGTATTAATGCCCATTCTATAAATATGCATATAAATATATACATATATGCATAGTCTCCATAATAAAAGTTATTCAAAACATTCATTTTCAAAAGATGTTGAAATTTAAACACAAAATCACCTCACTTTGTTGAGTCAACTAGAAGTAGAAGAGCTGAGACTAATTGTTATACAGATGGCATGTTAACTTTACACTGTGTGGAAGGCCCATGGTGGGCAATGCTCTGGAAACACAGGGTTTTCAGGATAAGCATAAACAACACTATATGGGAGTTTGAAACTCACTATGAGGGTAACAAGAAAGAAAGAAGGTTGGCTGTATTTTTATGTGGCATGTTTCCCAAATGCCCATGTGCCAAGGGCTTGGTCTCTACCTTAGCTCTATTGGAAGGTACTGGAACAAATAATAGATAAAATTTATATAATCAGGAACATATCCTAAAAAGTTGATTGTGAGAAGCTGGGCTCTTCCTCTCTGGTTGCTTCCTGTTGCTGTGAGGTGAGCAGCTTATTCCACCACAGTGATATACTATCTCACCACAAGTCCAAAGAGCAGCAGAGACAACTGAATATGGACTGAACCCTCTGAAATTGTAAGCCAAGAGAAACCTTTTCTCTTTTCAAGTTGATTTAAGTTTATTTGTTACAGTAATGCATATGATGACTCATAAAAGGTCTGGGTCTTTCTCATGATCAGAGAGAAATGGCAGAATAGCACTACACAGGTTGTCACCCATATTGCACCATATAACCAGACCCAAAACTCTTCACAGGGTGCAGGTGCACTGCCTGCTCGCACTAAGTCTCCCCAGACTTATCATTTGACCACAGGCAGACTGTTGTTAGTCTTAGCTATTTTTATACAATTCTAATATGGTCATGACTGTTCTCAAGTATTTACTACCCATCTGAGAAATGAGATATTTCCCCATGAGTTATTCCAACTCCATGCTAGCAATTGGCAAAGCTAACACTTCCAGCTGGGCAAATAAATACCACATAGCATTAGCCTAGTGTTCTAAAAAGAACTTGTATTCCTGTTGTTTCTGACTGTCCCAACTGAGAAATGTTTCTAAAAACTTGTTCTTAAGCTCAGTTTTCATTCTCACTCAAGATATTCCCACTTTCCTCCAAGGAGACTCCACTAGTTTTCCATTGTATTGTTATTGGAATGTTCTGAATTTGTGGTTAGCTCCTTTACTCAAACCCCTTTCCTTTTCTTCAAGGAAGAAACAAGCACTGGAATTTGAGGTAAAGTCTATATGATTCAGTCTTTCTTTTTGGTGTGTACTATTCTTCTGGAGGTAGGCTGGCAGGGGCAGTCCTCACTCAGTAGCCTAGAAACAAATTTATAGAATTTTCAATCAATCTTTAGGGGTCTGGAGGACATCCTCAGTTCTTTCTCTCCAGTAGTAGGTGCTAATGGAGTTGGCAAAGCATGTCTGGGATCTCTGCCTGAAGAGGAGTTATGGGAGTAGAAGGCAGGTGTAAGACATGTGGAAGGTCCTGAGCTCAGGGGTGAGTGGAGTTGCTAGTGTGTGTTAAGTGTCTCTTCTTGGAGAGGGGTAGTAGTGTGTAAAGTTCTTTTTTATATGTAATTCTTTTATTGGTTAATGAATAAAGAAGCTGTTTTGGCCTGGGATAGGGTAGAATAGACTGGGTGGAGAAGACTGAACTAAATGCTGGGAGGAAGAAGGTGGAGTCAGGGGGATGCCATGTAGCCACCAGAGGGGAAAGATGTGAGCTGCCAGTTGAAACCTTGCTGGTAAACCACAGCCATGTGGCGATACACAGATTAATAGAAATTGGTTAAATTAAGATGTAAAAAGCAGCCAATAAGAAGCCTGAGCTAATAGGTCAAACAGTGATTTAATTAATATATCTGAGTGATTATTCCATAGTCTGGGCAGCCAGGAACAAACAACCAGCCTCCCCCAACAGGGTGGTCCTTAGGGAGTGGGGATGGATGTGGTTTACTGCTCGAATTTGATGTCTGCCTAGAGAAGGAATTAGGTATCCAAGCACAAATAATGAGGATGCATAGAGCTGGTTGGAGTGAGTGGAGTGGAGGTGGGAGAGAGTCTAGGTTTCCTAGATAATGATAAAGCAAGAATGAGCTCTCACAGAATGTAAGGTTGGAGTGGGAAGGGATACAATGTGAGTTGGGGCTCCTTACATGAAGGAAGTATACCAAAAGGGTCTCAGGAAGGCAGACTGGACATGTGTTCCTTAGGGAAGTCAAAGAAAAAATAATTTTAAGTTAAAATTACTAGCCCAGGCATTCAGGCCCCAGAGGAGAGAGAACCCCTTCATGTTTCAAGTAGAATGCTTCACATACCAACAGCCATCAATACAGTTTCTAGCCTCACAATAACAAGCCTCAATTTGACCCCAATTTCATCTCTTTTGGTGAAAGTCTCTTCTATGTGGAAAAAATGTAAAGTTTGAATGTCTCCTTGAAACCTGTAAGAAATATCAATATGATAAAAGGCGAGTGCTCACATGGGTGTAGATACTTTGAGACTGTAGGTCTCTAGAGTTAGGAGAGGGGACTGAAAGTCTTTGGCTTCTGAATCATTCTTTGACATCTAGCTTTGGAGGGACTTACTAGTTCTTGGTTTCCCTTATACTGTGAGACTCCAAAGGAAAACTGTTAGTCTAAGAGACAGAGACTCTCCCCTTTTTCTTCTCCCAGCTGCTTCAGCATCTTAGAGACTGAGCCCGATGTAAGAAGCAGACCTCACTTGAGTTCCTTTGTCTGCTGCCTGACTATGACTTTCTGGCAGAACTAGATGAGAAAGTATGATTGTTACTAGCATGGAAAGTTGTTCAGTGTTGGTATTTATCTGTGTATATTTCTTTATGCTTCTTTTTCATAATTAATATCAAGCATGAAGGGAGAAGGGAGGCACACAGTTTACATCCATAACATTCCTAAGATTCTTTGTAAATTTCAAATATTCACTTGTACTTGAGGGGTAATTTCATGATATAAATATGACAGTTTTATAAAATAACAAAATTTAACTAAATATGCTTCCATAAACTAAAAGGAATATGAAAACAGGTTTTTGTTTCTGCTTAAAAGCAATGAAATATGGTACAGAGAGCATATAGCAGCATTTACTAAGATTTGAAATAGGTCCAAATTTACAGCATAAGTATCCCAAACAAGAAAAAGCAGTGTATATCGTTTCTTCCTCCAAAATGCACATATACTCACTTGTTTTCATTTGTGGGATCATATCGGGGAAATGGATCGTGATCGTTATCATTGAAATCATAGCTAGCCTCTGGATCCTAAAGAAACAATGGAAATAACAACATAGTGTCATAAAAGGCAGCATTTCTTGAGCTTTTTCTATCCTGGCAGATAGCTCTAAACAGTGAATTTCAGAGCTTCTAGCTTGACTTAGCATGTATTATACCCACAAACCGGCAGCAGTGATAAGCAACGCACCCTACACTCAGTGCATGTACCAAACTCATGTTCCGCACATGCTCAGAAAGCTGGACAAACCAGCAATTCAAGGGTTCGGCTGTCTCATTTTTCAGAAACAGTGAGGCCGAGAGAAGTTGGGTAACTTATTAAGACCACAGAGCTAATTATTGATGTGGCAACTTGTATCCCTTCATAAGCAAGTTGCAAAAAGAACTTGCTGTGGGGTGGGTTGACTTCTATAATGCTTTCCCTCAGCCTTCTTATGCACAGTAAGAAATGAAATTTAATTACTGAAAATTTACTTGAAACTCAAACAAGTTTAACTTGTGTGTTTTCTTTCCCAATCTTCCTGTTGCTTGTAGGCATCTGACTTAGATCCATCACCACGATTACTATTCCTCTATCTTTTAAAAATTCATGATTTCTACTCTGGTCTATTTTTTAGGTCTCTTCTCTACAGTCCCTTTCCTTTGCTATTTAGTTCTGAATTATGGCTGGGGAGTTTTGGATGGATGAAAAGGACAAGCGAATGATAAAGGATAATTTGATAGGTGAGATATTCACCATCCTGTTCTAAAGGTCTAAAGGTCAATAATTGGAGTTCATGTTTTATTAGAAACATCATTAACTTCCCACTTGTAGTAAACTCTTCCCTCCTTGGCTTCATATTTTTATTGTGGCACTCACCTTGCTTTTGCATAGTGGGAATTACATTCATGTAAGAAGGGATACTAACCCATAAGACATTTGAGAAAATCGCCAATAAAATGATATCAGACAGCAAGCTTGATCTGATAGCTTTACTGCTCTAAATGGCTCATGATCTGAAGGCTTTTAAAAATTCCATTAATGTGAGCACACCTCATCTCTCTTCCTAACACAGGTAGCTAGAAGTTGTTTTTCACTTCGCTGGACTCTTCTTTTGCCTCCTAGTACAAGCAGAGAGCAGGGCTCAGAGGCTGACACCCAGGCAGCCCACCTTTCTCCAAGGGAAGAAAAGCCCTTCATGTCTTCATGATGAGCTCCTCTAAGTGATAAACATTAGGACAGCTCAGACTCACATAATTGGCATATATGTCTGTGTGATTCCACTCCAAGCCATCATCCAGTACAGTAATAACAACTCCTTTTCCTGTAATGCCCTTTTGCCAAACGGGTATCACGTGGAGATCCAGTTTGGGCAGAGCTGCAGTCATCCTGGTGTCTTGCTAGTGAAGAAAAACAAAGAAACATTGGTAAAATTATGATTTTTCTTACTTAATCAGGAACTTAAGGCCATTTTTTCTTTATCTTTGGGTAACAAAGAGAAGGCAATCGGGTAAAATGAAAACACAAAGTTGAGAGTACAAGCCAAATATCCCATTTATGCTGCTCTTTTATGCTCCTAATTTAAAAAGAAAGTAAGAGATGAATTACCTTTGACCTCCTAACTACACATATTCTGCTATTTTTCCCCAGTTACATTAACAAGCTCCAGCTTTCCTCATGCTGGGGTTTTATTTTATGATATATGTTTTCATCTCTCCAAAGTCCTGAGCTCTCCTTGCCACATCATGTATGGTTGTGGTCAAAGCATTCTCCTAAGAGAAAACTAAGCATCTGGAATGCCTAGGACACAATAGTCACACTTGAAATCACTATTTAGTAGCCTTTTCCTTTGTATATGTAATTTAGGGACTACTTTCTTTTCAGGTAATTTCCCTGATATTTACAGAGTATATGACTGTATAGAAGAGCTAGGAGACAAGGCAGCACCAATATAAACACGTTTCCAAGCATGTGCCACTTCAGTAAGTGAGTGCCAGGTACCTCGTCATAGAGTCAGCAAGCAGTGTGTAAGTAACCACAACAAAAGCCCATGGATGGGCTGTCTCCTTGTGCTCCCTACAAATATGTAGTCATGAGGAAGGTGATTCTGAGGATGAATCACAAGTGTTAGAAATATCTAACCTTTTGATTAGCGAGTGGCAGAGAAGAAGGCCCCATGTGAGTTGCAAGAGTAATTATAGTGTATAGTGTATATTTCCTAAGAATACAGCCTCTCAAGACTTCCAGTGGAGGGACTGGGACACCAACTCAACTATGCAACCTTTGACTTACAGTTTGTCCTGCCTACAAGATGTGCTGGGGTAAAGGTGGTCCAGAAGTTGTGGGAGTGGCAAACCAATGACTGGTCCAGTCTGAGACCAATGTTATGAGAGTGAGCCCACCCCTGACACTGCCTGGAGCACCAGGGTCTAGAGACTGAGTGGCCTACAGACCTAGGATAAAACCAAACATGATATAAACAAATAAATAAACCAATGTAATGATACTTAACGATACTCTGCTATACTCATGCATTGGTGCCTAGCTCAGTTGTCATAAGAGAGGCTTCATCCAGCAACTGGTGGAAACAGAGACCCACAGCCAAACATTAGGCTGAGCTCAGGGAATCCTACAAGGGGTGGGTTTAAAAGAATTGTAGAGCCAGAGGGGTCAAGGATATCACAAGATAATGCACAGAATCAACTAACCTGGGCTCATAGTAACTCACAAAGGCTGAATCCACAACCACAGAGCCTGCCTGGGACTGACCTAGGCCCTCTGCATATAAGTTACAGTTGTATAGCTTGGTCTTCTTGTGGAAAGACCCTCGTAACAATGGGGGCAGAGGCTCTCTGGAACTCTTTTGCTGGCTTTGCGGAACCTATTCCTCATCCTGGGTTGCCTTGTCTAGCTTTATTATGAGAAGATGTGCTTATTCTTGCTGCAACTTTATATGCCATGTTTTGTTGAAATCTATGGGAGGCCTGCCCTTTTCTGAAGGGAAACTGAGGAGGATTGGCTGAGAGGTTGGTGTAGCTGGGGGAGGTAGGGGAAGGGACTGGGGGGAGAGGAGGAAGGGGGAACTATGGTCTTGATATAAAGATTAAATAATTAGTTAGTTAATTTTACAAAGAATCTGGCTTCTGGCCTGCCCTTTTCTGAAGGGAAACAGAGGAATGGAGAAGGGGGGAAGCAGCAGGAGAAAGGCTGGGAAGAGAGGAGGGAGGGGAACTGTGGGAGGAATGTAATATATGAGAAAAGGATTTAAAAAAAGAAGAAGGAATATGTCCTCTGGGACCATGGATTATGGCCTGGCCATCAGTGGACACATAATTTAAATAAATTATTCAACTTGGCAATGTCTATTTCTTCATCAGTGAAATGGTTGTAATTGGTAATTCCATCTTTACAACATAAGGTAGTTGTGAGAGAAAATGAGTTAGTGATATCAAACACTTAGACTAGAACTTTGATTTCTTTAAAATAGTCAATATACACCAAGTGTTAGTGGACAAGTGTCTTCTGCTGGAATCAGTAAGTATTGCTTAATTTAAAAGAATCACATGAGGAGCTGATGGCCTCCCCTATCTAATACTATCTAATATATGAACAAAAACCTCAGTCTATGGTTGTGAAAACTATCTTTATTCTATTTCCAGCAACAAATCTCTTCTGTTAGCAGCCTGCTATAGAGGCTTGACACCACAACAAATGGAACACCTTGAAACCATGTCCACATATCAAGGCTTGGAAAACATCTTAAAGGAACAATGATTTGTAAGGCTAGGTATTTGTAAAATTTTGCCTCATTCAGAGATTCCTGTCTGAAGCGTGTCTAAGAACTATCCATTTGGACTGTGTATTGTGTTGACTGTTGCCTACGAGTGACTTAGAGCATTCTTGAGAGCAAATTCTACTACAGTGATCTTATCATGCTAGGTCTTTCTGGAAATTCTTTCCTTCAAGGACCTGATTCTTCTGCATTTACTCCAGTTACACTTAAGAAGACACAAAGTCAAGAAGCACTAACAGGTAGATTTGTTTTAGACACTCATTCAGCAAAACAAAAGGTCCATGTCAGGAAGATTTATCAGTCCTGCTTTCTAGAGGCATAACCTTCTCCCAAATTCTGTATTGAATACTGTGATGGCTATTCTTAGCTGTCAATTGACTACATTTGAAATTAATCAAAACCAAAATGGCTGGGCACACATGTGACTGACTGTTGCTTAATTAAGTCATTTGAAGTGGAAAGTTCCACTTTTAATCCAGATCTTTTGGGATGGGAAGATCCACCTTTAATCTGGATTACATCTTCCGCTGTCACCCTATATAAAGGACATGGAAAAATGAAAGAAGGAAGCTGGCTGTCCCTTTGCATGCTTGCTCTTACTAGCAAGCCCATAGGAATTGTACCCTTGGCACTTACAGAAGACTAGCTGAGACATCCAACCTCATGGACTGAACAACTATTGAATCCTTGGATCTTCTGTTGCTAGACAGCCATTTTTGAACTATCTGGACCACAGCCCATAATCCATTCTAATAAATCCCTTTCTATAAATCTGTATATAGACATATATAGATGATATATAGATAGATAGATTTATTCTGTAGATTCAGTTCCTTTAGAAACCCAAGTAACACAGTTAAAAACATAGACAGATCCACCATGTAGATGATGTAGAAGTATAAGAACCTACATCCTAGACAGTCCAGTACTTACCAGGTACCACTGCTGATTCCACATTGGATCATTGAAGAGATTCAATGCTGAGTCTTTTTGAACTGAACGCTTGCTTCTCTCTTTTTGATACTGTTGTTCAGCCCATATCACCTACAAATATATTTATGATAAGAAATTGAAATCAAGCTTTCACCTGGGTATAATCATCTTCTCTCTACCTGCAAGACTCTACCACAAAAACTTACATAGTTCAGTGATGTTTTTGCCTGACCACAACTCAAACTCCCAGCCCAGAGAGAAGAAGGAAAGATTGCCCACTGAGGAGACAAGGGTTCCCTCCATTACAATGAGGAATCCTCTCCAGGAGTAGGAGAAGCAGTAAGCAAAGGAGTGAGGCCCTCAGATTATTTACACTGTGTTGACATTGTGAACAGAAGCACAGGCTGCTGTCATCAGAAACCAGGCCACAAGACACATTTCCACACCGAGGTTCCAGGGCTCTGAGGCAGAAAATTTGCTCATTTTCACAGAACGAGTGAATAAGCCAAGAGTCCTCTGGGACTGTTGCTGGAACACTCTTGCTGCCTCATTTCTCTCTTCATATCCAAACGTAAAAATTACAATGTGACATAAGAATGGAGCTGTGTGCAAATCTGAAACGTTGGTTCCCCTATGTTTTTACCTCCTACCTAGGAGTATTTAATATGAGAAACAGATTCAAGACCTGAGGTGATCAATGAGTGTTATTGACCAGACACACCTGTCATTAATTTAGGCTCATGAGTTATGCAAACTGATCTGACATCATAAAAATTACCTGGCCTACATCTCTGACCTAATCGTATTATACTTGAGAGAATGCAGGGCTGTCTTGTAGTTATTATCATTATGAGTAAGGCTGTATTCTTATTTGGTTGAGAAATATGACTCTTTGCACAATTTTTCTGTTGTGTTTGTAGTGACAGTCCACTGTCAGGTGGCACATGTTTAAAATGAGAGTTTCCATGGGTCAAATCCAAAAATAAAAACTGAAAAATAATTTCCAGCTGAAGGCCAAAGACATCCACGAGGAATGTCTTGAATTTTCAATTAGAAAATATATTGCAAGCCTATTCTAAAGCCTGGGAGGAAGTGGGGAGCCAGCAATTAGTCCCTCTAATTTATTTTAAAACGCTTGTATTTTCAAATGCAATCATGTTGGCTGAAATACCATGCTACTCAGAATCCATTGCCTGTCATCTAGCTTTGCCTTTGGAAGCTGGCAGCAAGAAAATTCATAGAAATCTTTGTGGGAGGGGACTACTTAAAGTTAGAAAATTCATCGGTCTGTAAAAATAGGCATCATGATACATGACACGGAGTTTATTTGAATGAATATTTCCCCAATTAAAAAGGAGCAGCGAAGTGCAAATCAAGAGCAATTGCTAAGAATAACATGAGGAGAAGTTCCTTGCCATCTTACCAGATAAATATCCAGCTGCAGCAAGCCATGCTATGATTAATGTCATAAAATAGAATTACATTTTATTCTCTAGAAGAGAAGACTAAATAGACTAGAGAATATTGGCAGTGCCTTCTCATCATGTGTATGACAGGTGTCATGAACTTCATTGTAAATAACACTTCAGATCTGCGAAGATACTAAATACCATCTTGTCCACTGCAAGCTTCTGTGACTCCAAGGTAGTTCCTAAACTAAAATTATCCTGAGGTTAATTTTTCATGGGATTAATTTCTTTTTAATGAACTTTTATTAAGGAATAATTATTACTCATTTGTTATAAGTCTTGGGATTTTCCCCAAAATCATTGAGACAATAACTGAAAAGGAGAATTAAACCATCTGTTCATTTGAATTAGATACACTGACACTCCGCATTGTCCAGCTTCTTTGATGAGGATGTAAAGGGATTTCAGTTGACTTCCTCATCTATTATGTTGGGCATGTATTTAGAAAGAGAAGGAATTCTTTCTCCTGCCTGATCCAAGGACAAAGCTAGCCTAGTCAGGGTACTGGAACCTGTTCTGTTTTTTACAACCCACATACAAGGAGCCATCTACTTTGGTGTGGGACATAAGAAAAAAATCTCACTAGACAAGAAAAACCTTTAAATAAGGTTGCTGGCTTCCAGTTTGGTCTTCTACATCTAGCCATACTTTGACACAAAGAATTAGCAATGGGCTGGAATGAGCTGTGGGATTGTGGCCCTTGGTCCTGATAAAGCAGCATCAGTGTGGGACATTCTATTGCTTTTGAGCCCTGCAGTCCAAGGCCCAACAATTGTTTCTCCTCATAATTTGTTTTCTTATTTTAAAACAATTAATTAAGGAGCAAACCAAACCACAATATAATTCACAGGATTCCTATATTCCATGTACTTTGCATTATTATATCACTGTCACCTGTCATTTACCTTCTACTCCCTCCCAAAGCTACGACAGGCTTGCAGGGTGTCCTAAGAAACCTTAGTCTTGTACACAGACATTAGGCTAACCAGCATGGATTTCTTTAGGAACACCAGGGACAGAAGAGAAGGCAACATTGTGTATATGTGTTTCAACACCCTTAAAGGAGTCATTCAGTCTTTTCCATTAGCATGACTTCTGACCTTGAAAACAGACCCACCAAACCAACAGGTGTAATTAAATATACATTTAAATTGTCCTCCCCCTATCTATATTGATCCTAGACATTCCTTGCTATTGCCAAATAATTATGTCTTGGTATACAAACAAGGATGAAAAGAGATGAAACTGATAGTTTGGATCAAAAAACATACAAAACATGCTTGGAAAGCCTGTGTGAAGAAACAGATTAGAAGCTTTCTCATAAACACCAATGCATTTTCACAGTGAAAATGGTAAGATGCTTTTCAGTTATATTGAATTGTTGTTATAAACTAGATTCACACATTTCTTTGGTTTATATTAAAATGAACTTCACATTTTCTGATTCAAGGATTTCAAGAAGGAGCGTTTCATATTTGCCATCTACCATATAAAATGTAGTCAATTGACTGACTACAGTGTCGATTATTTCATTAATTTTCCCCCTGATTTTCAGCACTCAAAACTTGACTCTAGATATATAAATATACATTATATATAACTAAGTAGGCATATGTATAAAATTAATGTTCATTATCCTAATCCAATACAAATGTATTATGAGCAAATATAATTCCACAGAAAGAAATAATAAGCAATATAGAGAAGCAATCATAACCATAATACAAGAGGATCAAAGGTAAAGTGCTTTTGTTCCTGCTGGGAGTTATACAGAACGTGAGGTTGAGGATGAATGGACACTTACACGATCATCATCAGATAGCCTCTTAGTGATATGAAGAGCACTTCTTCGAGACCTTCGAGGATGATTTTTGTGTTTGAATAAGTAGTGATTTTCAAGTGATCCAATCTATTAAAAAAATCAAAATAACAGCCCACTCTTTTCAGAATGTATACATAGACTAGTTCAAAATCAACTAACACAGTTGGCTTTTATTAATAAAAATATCGTTTATTAAACCTACTGAAGTTAACTTTTTCTTCATGAGGAAGTCATAGAAGTTTTTAGATGACTTTCAGTACTCAAGAATAGAGATGCTCCTGTTTCACATAGCAATAGGGACACTTTCTATTTTAGATGCATACCTTGGTATTTTTTGGATGAAAATATGCATATGTAGATATTTCCCCAAACATGCCCATTTAAACAAATATACCCTGTCAGAAAACAATTATTTGTGGAACACAAAATAACCCCTTAGGGTTTATTAGTGATTACTGTCACATTCAGTTAAAACAAGATATTGTAGGTATAGAGTTTGGATCATTTATGATAAATGTTACCAGCCATTATTGGTGATTAATTTTTTCATTAGTTCAGAAGTATGCTGTATTTAAGATAGATGCCCCACCTCAGGATCTTTGTACTTCTTTAGTAACTATTAATACCCTCTGGGTCATTTAGAACTATGTTTAATATTCTTTGAGATAATGTCCTTTCCTATAAACCAGTAGAAAATGTGAATTGACTAAATCCTTTAGATGCCTGATTATTTTAAATTAAGACACAAACAATTGCTATGTTGTTTCAAAAGAAGTATGTATGTTCTTTATGTGGTTCTTATCATCCAGAGAATTGCTTTTAGTGGATATGTCAAGGCTTAGTTGCAAAGCAGAGCCTTAGTCAGTGTAAGCTGAAAGCTGTAGATGGAATTGGGAGGAGTTATCAAAAGCCACAAGAAAAGGCCAGGGCTGCTTAGAGCTGTTTCTGTTGTCAGCTAGCTCTACGCCTTGTTTCTGTTGTCAGCTAGCTCTACGCCTTGTTTCTACCATTCCTAGCTTTATCATGAGGCTGTAATGCTACTTGTCTTAAATTAGTATGGTTTTAGAAATGTTGAACAAAATGGCATGTAAGTAAAACCAGAAATCCAAGTTATGATTTCCTGAAATTTTGCTATTGAATATGGCATTTTAACTAAAAACGACCAGAAGGAAGCTAGTTTAATTTGAAAAACTGTTTTCACATAGAGTGGCCTAGGTTTGGATGTGTGTCTGGGCTCATGTGTGAGGGAGCGCCAAAGAGAGTTTCATAGTTTTTGTTTGTTTG
This sequence comes from Ondatra zibethicus, assembly GCA_004026605.1. Taxonomy (NCBI): domain Eukaryota; kingdom Metazoa; phylum Chordata; class Mammalia; order Rodentia; family Cricetidae; genus Ondatra; species Ondatra zibethicus. The sequence continues at coordinate 10,302 of PVIU01023113.1, read as the reverse complement.
TTTGTTTGTTTCCTCTTTTCCCAGTCACAACTACCAAGCTACCAACTAAATACGACCTCCACCACCCTAGGACGACAAATTTCCACTCTGTTTACAGTACGCACCAGGATAATTCCATCTGATACTATTTTTTATTTTTTTATTTTTTTGGTCCCCAATCCTCAAGAACTGCACACAATCGACAAAGCTATTTTGAAGTTGCTTGTGTCTGTTTCCCCACAAGCTATTTTCCATGCTGGAGTGTCTCTCCAGTCTCACCGTGCTCTCCCGGCAGCCTTTGACTCTTATTTTCAACACTGCGTAATATATAGTTTCAGTAGTTTTCTTTTCTGCTTCCCAAATTCCCGTTTGGCCTTTTTTCCCTTCCATCAAAAAATGCTGCATTAAAAACCACCAACTACAACTTCTCTTACACAAATTGCATTCAGGTGCCATTATTTATTCCTAATCCACTGCCTCTAGAATTCCATTGAGAATTGTGAATTCCATTGAGAATTGTGAATTCCATTGAGAGCATGTCTTTTCCTCCTTTTTAGTTTCCAGTCCCTAAAGGATTGTTCAAAACAGCTCTGGGAATTTATTGAGTTTCATGCTGGGCCTTTCAAAGACCATTTGCCTCACAGAGTTAGAGAATGAGCCGCTGGCTAGAGAAGGCTTATTTCCTAGTGGATTTGATGCATGGAATCGACACCGCCCACGCTGATTACTCATCTGTGACTTCAGAGTTTCAATCACCACCTCCAGAATAGAAAACGCGCCAAAATGTTTTACAACTTCCTCCTCCCTCGCTTAACTGTGAACAATTTCCGTGGCATGGGTCGAGGAAAGCTCAGATTAGAAATTACACCCTCTAGATTCCCCTGTGGGATAGCTCTGCCAAGCAGGCTTGCTCTTAATGCTGCTGCATGCCCCTCCCACCTGTCTGTTAATTGAACACACTCTTGGACAAACATCAGTTTATCTAATAATCTGATACCCCTAGGAATTGATTTTACACTTGGCCAAGGAACAAGACAGAGAGATTCCTTCCCTACAGTCATTTCTCAGCTAGACCCTGCTGAGACATTGGTCATGCAAAGTTAGGAAGCTTGGACTGTAGTTGTCGGTGAAAACCCTGAACTCCCCCATAAGCGACGCTCAGACGTCTTCCTTTACCTCGTTCCCTTCCAGCTTCCCCACCACTCAGCACCACCGCCACCAGCGGTCCCTAGTCCCAGCAGTTGGCGCTCTCTGCGAGCTTTGGGCGCGCCCCAGCACGCGGGCATCTCCAAGCCTGCCTGGCCCCTGGCTTCAGGACTGGGAGCTGGTGCTGCCATATTGAAAGGAGGAAATCGCCGACTCTGGACGCAGACGGCCGGCGTCCCAGTGGGGCCAAGCTCAGTAGCTCTCCCAAGCTACTAGAGTCTGTGTACACCTCAAGTTCCCCGAAAAAACGTGGAGGATTTTTTTTTTCAAACCTTGTGGGTGCCGGTTTCAAGTCTAGAGCGGACAACGGAGAGATCAGGGTCTGCTGAGCTGCCGTAGTTTCCTTTTGCTTGGCGGCGCCCAGCCCAAACAATAAATAATGCAAGCATTTTCCCTCTGAAAGCGCCCAGGGGGTACGGGAGCAAAGGGGGGTGCTCCTAGCTGCTTGTGACACTGAGAGAAGGGCAGTGCAATCTGGGGTTCCCACTCGGGAGACTGTACTCCAGCCCCACCACTGTCCTCAAGCTCCAGAAAGTTTCCCGAAAGTGGAAACTCTTACCTGACCCAAGAGGTCATAGCCCAGCTCCTCGGCGATGGCAGAGGCAGCCTCCGGCCCTCCGGGGATCTCCGCCGCCCATTCATTGACAAACTGCCTCTTGGCTTTTACATTGTTCAGTGCACACCAAGCGCAAAAGAGAGCGAAAGCAGTACACTGCAGAGACCAACCTCTTTGCTCCATGGCTCACACACTTGCTCTCACACAAGCAAGAAGGGCTGAGAGAAAAGAAACGAGACAAGAGAAACACCAGAGAGACTCGACCTTTTCACCCTGCAGCTCTGAAACACTCCAGGCTTCGGGTTGCTCTGCTGGAGCTACGAGGCGCGCCGGGAGAGGCTGGGCGGCGGCGAGCGCTCACTGAAGCGCTTCAGTCTCCCGGCAGAGCGGAGCCCCAGCCTCCCCAACCAGAATGGAAATGAGTGTTTACACGTCAAATCTACGAAAGCCATCGCTTGACGTCAGCTCTACCTGGACTGAGAAATAGATGGTATTCCCGGCGGGGTGGAGGAACGACTAAAATAAGCAGGGAAGGGTGAAAAAAAGGAAAGGACTGTTTAGTGGAAGCAATCAATTTTGCTGTTTGTCCATAAATACTGTAGCTAAGAGAAACATCTCCATTCTTCAAAGAGAAGCGCCCCATTTGAATTATCAAGATCCCAAGACAGGAAGCTCACCCCTCCCACCCACCCCCCAATCTATTTTGTCTGTGTTACTTTATTGTCTCCTATGTGCCTGGGGGTAGAGAGTGAAGAAAGGATTCTAATCGCCCTTGAGTATCAGCATTTGCTATAAAACAAACAGACAAAACCAGGACTCCTGCTTAGATTTTTCAAATGTGACAGAGGCTAGAAACAGAGTAGGGAAGCTACCTGCTGCGTTCCTTTCTACCCCAAATCACCTAAGAAAATGAGGGCTTCAAGACGGTGTGGAAACAACGTTTTCAAAGTATGTTTTAAATCATTTGCAGTTCCTTCTCTCTTGCTCCTGAGCCCCGCTAAAGTAATGCCTAAAATTCTACCCAGATCATTTGGAGCCCAGCGCCATCATCATTGCAGTATTTAGATAGATAGATAGATAGATAGATAGATAGATAGATAGATAGATAGATAGATAGATAGATAGAGGAAGGTAGGGACGAAGGGAGGGAGATTGATTAGCATCATGAGTTTTCAAAATAGAAAAAAATGTCTTATTTTTAATAAGGAGCTTCAGGACCCCAAAGGCTTTTTGTATCGACTCAGAAAAGGGAGGAGTAAGTTCATTACCCCAGAACTTTCCTATTTTCCCTCACTGGAGATTTCAATTTGGGCGCTGACCTGAGCTCTTTCCCATTAAATACTCCATGTGACTTTGTGGAAAACAGCTTTTCCTAAAGAGAAAATAAGAGAACGTATCCACGCCCACCTGCTAGACAGCATTCCGGCTTCCTTGACTGAATCCATCTGGATTCCGAGGGATTGAACTGAAGAGAGGAAGCCCAGTCTTCAATATCAGCACCGAGGTTTGGACAGCGACAGTCACAGCGCTTCTACAGAAGTGCTCACCTTCTGAACAGATAGGATCTCTGCTTTGCTGCCCCGACCAACTCCCAGCTGCTTCCTCTTTGAACAACAAAATAGAAAGCTGGCCTAAGAGAGAGTGTGATGAGGCTCATGACAGTTGCTTTATGCAGCTTGTGTGGGAATGCTTTGAACTCTGCTCAAAATTAAAATTGCAACTAAAAGAAGAGTGGTTTTTTTTTTTCTGAAAATGATTCTTTAACCTCCTAAGGAGTGTGTGTGTGTGTGTGTCTGTGTATGTGTGTGTGTGTGTGTGTGTGTGTGTGTGTGTGTGTCTGTGATGAAGAAAGAAAAGAAAGGGTACTGGGAAAAGATTTTAGAACAAGCAGAGAAAGGAAGCAGAAATGTTCTCCACTATAAGCAAACTAAGCAAGACTTCATGGAGGAAGGGGCTCAGTGGTGCTAAAGTGTATGTGAGGGTGTATGTGCACTATGTGTTGGCAGATCTGTGTGTATGCTCAGAGACTGGAACACAATGCTGGGTGTCCTACTCTATCACTTTTTGCATTATTTCTCTTGAGACATGGTTTCTCACTGAACCTGGAGGTAGGCTGGCTATCAGCAAGCCCCAGTGATCTTCCCATTTCTGCCTTCACTGGAATTTTTCTTTTTCTTTTTTTATTTTTAAACATAATCTAAACTCGGGTTCTTATTTGTGTGGCACACCAGCTGTCTCTCCAAGTCCTAAAATTGTCTTAACATTTATAACTTTCTAGTTTTTATAAAGGAAGGAATGATTCAGACACTGAACAGAACCGTGTTTCTATTATGGCATACCTGTTGTGATTGTTCCCAATGCCCAGTGATTCAGTTAAGAACTTATTAGATGTTTGGGAAAGTAATAAAAACAAACTTAGTACGGAAGAAAGAATAGGTTCCTACAGGTTACTGCATCTACTTGGTCTAGAAACATATGATACTTTAAAATAAAATGTGCACCCTAACATAATATGTAATTTGCATAAAATTTGCTGCAAACTGAACAAACAGAAAGAACATTTTCAACCCCAATATAATACTATTCCAAAGTTTTCAGAAAGAATTAAGAATGTTGAAGCAGGAGGATTGCTTCAGGCCAGCCTGTGTTAGCAAAACAGGACATTATTTACAAATAAAAAAGGATTGCAATGAAATCGCTTAGTTTACTATTTTCCAGCCATTATTTAGACTTGAAAGTTTGCTATGCGTAATAACAACTGCACATTGAGCTCATAATTAAAGGAGAAGATGTTTTGGAACAGAATATATAGTAGAGGCAATATTTAGTGGATTTCTCAACCTAGAAAATATTTATGTGGTACATTGAGACAAACTGGAAGAAATTTGTGTATTTGCTGATAGGACTAATGGAAGATAATTTTTAGGGAGGAAGCGCCACCCCAAACCCTCTCCCACACCTCTCTCTAAATCCTGCTGTGTCTCAGAAAGCCCACCAAATGATGACCTTTCCCCAGAGTTGCTCAAGATCACTCCTACAGGGTATTTAGAGTGCCCCCGCCAGAAAACAGACGTGATTTTTTGGTCTTCCTTTCTCATCTCTTCTCTGGGGGGCTGGATAAATCATTTGGGAGCCTTGTAACCATTAAACCTGGGCTCTTTCGAAGTCTGTTTAATTTGGTCTGATTTAGATTGTTGCATCAGTGGGGATTCTTATAGACACTTTTCAATAATTTCTTTACATAATATAATTATGATAAAAACATAAAATCCACTATTTTAACAATATTAAAATTGAATATAATTAACTTTAAATCAATAGATATGGATATGATCCCATTGATATGCATTTCTCATCAATACACTTAAATAACAATTTGATCTCCTTAGTTTATATAGAAAAGGGAATAATTTAGACACTATACAGAACTGTATTACTATTATGGTGTGCTTTAATAACCAATAAATTTTTCAAATTTTGATGCTGCCACAAATGAAGTATTATTAGACGGTAGAGAACGAAATGACTGAAGCCAAGAATGACAATCTTCAGTTATTTAAAATAATATAATGTGTCCTTGTCAATTTAATTATCATAATTCCATGTGAGGATATTTATTGATTTAAAATCTATATACTTTATATACAAAAGTAGTATAAAATTATATTGAAAGTATAAGTTAGAAAATAGGCATCCTTAGGAAGATTACAGCTTTATCACAAATGGAGGTGAGTATTCAGCACACGAGAAGACTGAGAGTGGAGGCACCAAGGGACATACAAGCCAGGATGCCTGGCTGGCTTCCTCATCACATATCCTCCCATGACCAAATTTGTTGGTCATGTTGTACTAATTAGCGACTTAAAATATGAGCTTGTCCAGCTGATCTATAGGTTATTGTTACATGGTTGAAAGGGACATGCTTGGAGTAGGTTGCTAAATAAATACTGGTTTGGTAGAACTCTGTTCTACTTGGTTTAGTTGCAGAAGCCCAGCTTCAAGCTGCTTTCCTGGCCTTACCCAAGGATGAGACAGCCAAGAATCTTGAGGCAACCTGATGACTCAGTCAGCTCGAAAGAACTTGTCTGTATAAATGGTAGAGTAACAAAGCAAAATTTGTGGACAAAAAGGTTTGTGGGTAGATGAATAATTCCAAAGGACTTCTGTTGAATACATAAATACTTAAACTCTTGAATTTAACGTAGAATTCCTAAAATGGAACTAGTAAGTATTATTAATTTCAATTGTAGAAAATAATTGGCCTTTTCTAATGAAAGTGGCTTAAGTCTATTTTATATGCAAATATTTAGTAAGAACTTTCATTTCTTTAGAACAGATTCTTCAAAGATGTACATTTCCTGACTGAATTTTTAGTATATTCCTTGCTTCCAGGAAATGCTCCTGACACCTCTGTTCCCAAGCGCAGTGTATGTGTATGGAAAAGCTTTCCTCTCTGTTTCCTCTGATTAGTGACTATTATCTTTGAACTTTAGTTGACAGATTCTTTGCTTCTCAAAATGTGGTCTACATAGCTGCATTCCAAGTATCGCCTGGGAGCTGATTAGACATTCAGGTCTTCATAGCAACCCTAGAAACCACTACATTTTTATCCAGGTATTGATGATTCAAATGTAATTCAAGTTTGAAAAGTGCTGGGGTGCTTAACAAACCTCTGTGTGGATGGCACTCCTGTGTGACACCCCTAACAAGTTGTTGGATAACCAGTGGCCTCCCAAAACAGTCCTTCTGTGGCTGGAAAAGTGCAAATGGTTACAAAGTCCTTCTTTGTTTTGATACAAGTCTCCCAGCTTTCCCATTTAATTTCACCTTGTATGACCATACAAGTCTGCTCAGGTTATTTATGAAAGCTTCAGCTTGTCATTGTTTAAAGACAGGTGATTACACCTTGGTGACTTCTTCTTTATTCCATATTAAATACCCTTTATCTGTTTATTATTTTTATGTCTCTGTTAATTAGGAATATGTTTTTTGACATAATTAAAAAATACAGCACCCAGAATGAAAGAGACTGTGTATAGCTGACCAGAGCAATAATTTTGCCTTTTTTTTGATCTGTCTATATGAGAGAAAAGATAAGAAATTAAGATTTTTTCTCCCTTTCTGAGTTTCAACTTTACAAGATGTTTGAAAACTTTTATTTTATTACCAAGTGATTTGCTTCTTGCTTTGAGTTATATTTAAGTGTTCACTACCCATTGGTTTCTACCCTCAGTGAGGTCTAGATTGCTTCTCTATGATTGGGATAAAATATTTACCAAAAGCAACTTGGAGGATGAAAGAATTTCTTTGGCTTCCAGGCTACAGTCCAGCACCAAGAAAACAGGCCAGAAGCTTAGGCAGAGATGACAGATGTGACATGGCTGAGGACTCTCACTTGGCTCCCACCTGTCATCATTCTCTTTCTCTCCATGTCTCCGTTCTCTCCCACCCCTCATCCCATTCTAAGCTCTTCTACAGGGTGAAGTAATACATGTTCAGTATTTTTAGGGCCACAGGGTTTGGGTTCATGACATAGGATAAAAGAAAGCCTTCTTCCATTTCAATGCTATAGACCTAGAGAAAATATATTAGGTCTGCGCTTGAGTAGAGCATTTTAAAACGGTTGCCTGAGGTGGCTCCATGGCTTAGTTGGCTAAAGCACCTATCTCATAAAATTGTTACCTGTCAGGTATGGGTCATGTGATCAACATTGACTGTTATTTTTTGGAATGGGAGGAAAGTATTCTTTATAGACTTTTAGATACATCCTTAGGTAAGATAAGGACAATTACTACAGAGGTGGGCCTCTGTAGTAAAAGAAGAAAACATGTTTAGAACTGTAAACAACAATCATCGTGCCTTTCACTGGAAGGAAAGAGGATAAAAAGTAGACAATCACAATCCAGTTTCCCATTTTTAATATCCTTCCTACAGTTCATGTATTTAGGCATCATCCAATATTTAAAAGACAATAGTAATGCTAATCGGGTTAAATAGTTCCATCCAGAAATGATGGTATGTTTTTTGTCAGTACCTTGTATCAGAAGGCATATAAAATTAATGCATCTAATTACTTGTGATGCTATGCTACATTTGATAATTTCGTTGAGAAGATATCAACCAGGACTCTCCATTGTATAGTTATAATTTAAAAGAGAACATTTCAACTTCAAAATCATTTTCTAGATTACTGGGAATACCATGGGAAAGTAGTATTCTCTAAGTGTGGACTGGGGGGAAAGGGAAAAGATTAATACCCTAGGAAAGTCGTAGTCTCTAAGTGTGGATTGGGGAGAAAGGAAGAAATTAGTACCATAGGAAAGCAGTATTCTCTAATTGTGAATTGGAGGGAAGGGAAGAGATCTGTGCTCATGGAAAACTTTTCTTTCCCTCGTGTGTGGGGTATTTTCTCTTACTGGTTGTATTTCTTACTTGTTATGCCTGGGATCAAAGTTAGAACACTGTTTTAAACACAATTAGAGGCAATTATTGAAAGCTCCTTTTTCCCAGCTTGTTTACAGCTGCTTCAATGCTATTTTTCAAGAATAACATTTATTTAAACAATAAGCAATTATTTTCAGAATTCACTAGAGGGAGGTGAGAAACAAAGTGATACTATATTCCATTCATAATTCCCCTCAGTGGATGGGTATCTGCCGGTAAGATGCATGAGGAGACCCATCCCATGGTTATTGCTATGGAGAAAACATGGTTGCCTCACACTCCAACATGGACAAGCAGGTTCTCAGCCCCTTGTATCTGTCCTACCCTCCTGAGACTTATTGGGCATGAAAAACTAGATAAAGACAACAACAGTTCTAGGCTGAGTCAACCCACGGAACAGTAACTTTGAAATTCTAAGTTTATGCCAAAATTAAGAAGAGACTCATACAATTCCGGTTTCCTGGATTTTTTTTTAAAACTAGAAAATATAGCTCCAGACACTGAGACGTAGTGCTAATCTTTTCAATTATGTTTAACTTCACTTTTTCCCTTACAGTAGAAGCTCAGGAATGTTTATCTGTCAAAAGTAGGAACATAGTAGCAAAAATCAAGTGTATGGAGAGCTTTTTCTTTCATACTTAACTATTTCACAATGGCGTCCTCTGTCTCCCGTGAGCATCTGTGTAGGTACGTATCCCCTAGAGCTGTGTCTACACTCATGCATATGCTAGTTATATTGGGCCACTGCAGTCTTAGCTTTTTACTTACAGCAAGAGAGACAAAAAGCAATGGGCATCACAGCACAAGCAAGCAGACATATGATTAAAGCATGAATGAGAAGGATGGTTCTACTCATAGAGTGGGAAGAGGCAGAATGAGTGACAGGCATAGAAACTTGCATTCTTCTGGCACATTGGTCTCAACCAGATGTCTAGGTTGGCTCTATAACAACACATGACAGAAATATAGGAGCTAACATTGAAAACAAAGGAAGCAAACTGGTGTGAAAGAACATATATGGGTCAATGACTGATGATCCAGTTTCTTTCCCGTTTCTCTGTTTCTAGGCAAAGAAAAGGCAGGAGCTATAATTTTGTACACAGAACCAGGTGAGAACTGATAGAAAAGTTGACACCATTTAATAAATATTGCCAAAACTCTAGCTAAACACCATTTCAATTGCATGGATAAGAACAAACACATAGACTACATAGGTCTGATGCACAGCTCTGCTACTTCCTCTTTGGCAACATTCAGTCATCTTTCTAGTACTTCTCCTTGAAATGTGAAGTGTAATAGTTAACTACCTGATGGAATTAGTGTACATAATATGTGTATAGCCTTGTTCAGTACAGATAAATATTCATTTTTTTATTTTTTTATTTTTCCATTCAAAAATTTACACTTCCTCCCCTTCTCCCATTCCCCTCCCGCTCCCCCACTAAGCCTCCTCCCTCCCCCTCCATCCTTAAGAGAGGGTATAGTACCCTGCCATGTGGGAAGTCCAAGGACCTCCCCGATCCATCCGAGCATAGGAACGTGTGCATCCCAGTAAACTAGGGTCCCAAAAAGCCACTACATGCAGAAGAGACAGGTCCCAGTGCCATTAGCGGTGGCTTCTCAGTCCGCCCCCATTGGCAGCCACATTCAGAGAGTCCGGTTTAATCAAATGCTCCTTCAGTCCCAGTCCAGCTGGCTTTGGTGAGCTCCCATTAGATCAGGCACACTGTCTCAGTGGGTGGACAAACCCCTTGCGGTCCTGACTTCCTTGCTCATCTTTTCCCTCCTTCTGCTCTTCAACTTGACCTTGGGAGCTCATTCCATTGTGCTGATGTGGATGTGGGTCTCTGTCTCTATCTCCATCCATCGCCAAATGAAGATTCTACGGTGATATTCGAGATAATCATAAGTATGATAGTGGGACAAGGCCAGTTCAGGCACCCTCTCCTCTGCTGCCCAAGGACCTAGCTGGGGACATCCCCGTGGACAACTGGGATCCCCTCTAGAGCCAAGTCTCTTGCCACCCCTAAAATGGCTCCCTTAATGTAGATATCTTCTTCCCTGCTCCTATATGTGCCCTTCCTCCATCTCCACCCTCCCACTCCGCCAAGCTCTCC
>PVIU01023112.1:0-28056 GCA_004026605.1 Ondatra zibethicus | reverse complement strand
TATCACTTAGTTCAGACGATAAGAAAATTGTTTTCTGGGGGTGAAGGGAGGAACATTATCTACAGGAACCCAGTGAAGAATGGGGTAGGGTACAGTTAGGCCATTTGAAGGCCTCCTGACAATATCAGCTGTCAAGACCACACATAATATTGGTCTATAATTTTAGGAATTGGCTAGGTGTTTGTGCAGCCTTAAAATCACAAATTTTCATCTTAGGTCTTCTCTTTTAGAAGTTTATTCTTATGAAAAGAAGGAAACTATTTTCGTAACACATGATTATTTTTATGCCACTTAAATGTCTATGCATGCATAAAAAGTTAGTTTTGTCTCCATATTTTCTTCTGTATTTGAAGCTAGTAGTATTTTAAAGGCAAGCCAAGAACCAATCTCCATGTTTAATGCATATTTGAACCATTTAAAAGTAGACTATATATGATACAATTTTCTGTATATTTACATACAAATCGATGTACCAAAATGTCACTGGTAATGCTTTCTCCATGATTACAGGCTAATAAATTTATTTTGCTTGTATATATTTTCTTAAAACTTCTATGATACACATGTGTTACTTCTGTAATAAAAAAATAAATTCTCCATTTTTAATCACATGTTTGATGTAACATAAAATATTCAGTTTTACTGAAGCAAAGAAATGTGATATTGGAGGGTGTTTGTTGTCAAAAATAAGTGGGAAACTGGCTACCTTTGTGAAAGACCAGTGAAACATAACATCTAAGTTGAACATAACTTAGCACTGGAACAGATTTTTCAGCTAATAATTTGTTTTCTGATTTTACACATCATTCATTATGTATTTTAACAATACCCTTTCTTTCAGAAATGGAGTGTTACTGACTTTAAAGGTTTAGGAAGGTAGAAAGAACTGCAAACCACATAACAGGCAAGGTCTTTAGAAGCTAAGGACAGAAAAATGATTGTATTAGTCCATTATAGGTGATAGAATCACAGGATTGCCCAACCATTTGAAATTGCAATATGATGCTGTCATATGTCATCACCTTGAGCCTCATTCACAGCTATCCCAGGATTCATGCATTTCACAGATCACAGGTAAATGATAGCCTCTCTACAAAAGAAAGCACCACAACAGATACATAATAAAACTGATTAGAACTGTCATACAAATTTGTGTTAGTCATTACATTCTTATTATTCAGTATAAAAATAGCAGGTAAGGGCCTGTTCGCCTGCAAGCTCAGTGGAACCCTTGACCACAGCTAGCTCCAATACTGAGGGAATCTAAAAGGTGAGTCAGTGGCCACCACAGGGCTGAACAGCCAGATTCCCCACTCTCTGGAACCTCTCCAGTGGGACAAAACCCAGTGGCCCCTCCTCAACTTCCTCAGCTTTTCTAGCCAGCCAGCAGGGAGTATTCCTGCAGCTTGGCTATCCCCCAATCCACCCTGCCCCCACACCCACTTTTCTGCCTGCTGGCTCAGTGGAACCATTGAAGGAAGATTGCACCAATACTGAGGGGACCTCTGAGCTTGCTCCAATACTGAGGGGACCTAAGAGTCAGCAACAGCTCAGATTGGACCAAGATGCCAAGACACTGCCAGCCTCATTTGAAGAAAGAGAAGGGTAGGCACCAATGCAAGAATTCCCCCAACATCCTAAAAAGCAACATGGTAACACCAGAACCCAGCAGACACACAAAAGAAAGATGTGATCATCCTAACCCAGAAGAAGAAGAAAAGGACATTAAATGTAACTTGATAAAAAAAGATAGAGACCTTTAAAAATGAAGTGAAAAACTTCCTTAAAGAAATGGAAGGGAAAACAAACAAAAAGTTGGAAGAAATTAATAAAACTGTCAAAGAAACCCAAGAAAAGCAAGAAAAACCATAAAACAGGTGAAGGGAACAGTTCAAGAACTGAAGACTGAAATAGAGGAAATAAGAAAACACAAACCGAGGGAATTCTGGATATGGAAAATCTGGGTAAACAAACAGGAACTACAGAGATATATATAACCAACAGAATACGAGAGACAGAAGAAAAAATCACAGGCGCTGAAGATACTACAGAGGAAATAGACTCATTAGTTAAAGAAAACATTAAATCCAACAAATTCTTAACACAAAACATTCAGGAAATCTGGGACACCATGAAAAGACCAAACCTAAGAATAATAGGGGTAGAAGAAGAAGAACTCCAGCTCAAAGGCACAGAAAAATATACTCAACAAAATTATAGAAGAAAACTTCCCCAACCTAAAGAAGGATATTCCTATGAAGGTACGAGAAGCTTACAGAACACCAAATAGACTGAATCAAAAAAAAAATCCCCTTGCCATATAATAATCAAAACACAAAACATACAGAACAGAGAAAGAATATTAAGAGCTGCAAAGGAAAAAAGTCAAGTAACACATAAAGGTAAACCTATCAGAATTACACCTGACTTCTCAATGGAAATCATGAAAACCATAAGGTCCTGGGTAGATGTACTGCAGGCACTAAGAAACCATGGATACAAGCCCAGACTACTAAACCCAGCAAGCTTTCATTCACCATCAATGGAGAAAATAAGATATTCCATGAAAAAATAAACAGATTTAAACAATACATATCCACAAACCCAGCCTTACAGAAAGTACTAGAAAGAAAACCTCAACCCAAGGAAGCTAACTATATCCACAATAACACAGACATCTGATAACCCACTGACAGCATAACCCAACAAAGGAAAACACACAAACACTGCAACCAAAAAATAACCGGAGTTAACAACCACTGGTCATTAATATCGCTTAATATCAATGGACTCAATTCACCTATAAAAAGGCACAGGTTAAGAGAATGGATACGAAAAACAGGATCCAACATTCTGTTGTTTACAAGAAACACACCTCAACCTCAAAGACAGACATTACCTCAGAGTAAAGGGTTGGGAAAAGGTTTTCCAATCCAATGGACCTAAGAAACAAGCAGATGTGGTTATCCTAATATCTAACAAAATTGATTTCAAACTTAAATAAATCAGAAGAGATGGAGAAGGACACTTTATACTCATGACAGGAACAATTCATCAAGATGAAGTCTCAATCCTGAATATCTGTGCCAATAATACAAGAGCAACCACATATGTAAAAGAAACATTACTAAAACTTAAATCATACATCAAGCCCCACACACTAATAGCAGGAGTTTTCAACACTCCTCTCTAGTCAATGGACAGTTCAACCAGACAGAAACTTAACAGAGAAATAAGAGAACTAACAGATGCCATGAGTCAAATGGAATTAACAGACATCTATAGAATATTCCACCCAAACAAAAAAGAATATACCTTCTTCTCAGCACCTCATGGAACCTTCTCTAAAACACATACTTGGTAACAAAGCAAACCTCCACAAGTACAAAAAAAATGGAATAATCCCATGATTCTTACTGGATTACCATGGCTTAAAATTAGAATTCAACAGCAATATTAGTTCCAGGAAGCCCACAAACACATGGAAATTGAACAGTGAACTACTGAACCACCCCTGGATCAAGGAAGAAATAAGTAAAAAAAAAATAATGCCTTCCTAGAATTCAATGAAAATGAAGGCACAATGTATTCAAACTTATGGGACACTATGAAAGCAGTGCTAAGAGGAAAGTTCATAGCACTAATTGCCCACATAAAGAAAATGGAGAAAGCTCACATAAGTGACTAAATAACACACCTGAAAGCTGTAGAACAACAACAACAACAAAAAAAAAAAACAGACTCACCCAGGAGAAGTAGAAGACAGGAAATAATCAAAATGAGGGATGAAATCAACAAAATGCAAACGAAGAAAACAATACAAAGAATCAATTAAACAAAAACATGGTTCTTGCAGAAAATCAACAAGATTGACAAATCCTTATCCAAACTAATCAAAAGACAGAGAGAGAACACTCTAATTAACAAGGTCAGAAATCAAAAGGGGGACATAACAACAGACACTGAAAAAATTCAGAGAATCATTAGGTCTTACTACGAAATCCTGTATGCCACAAAATTGGAAAATGTAAAAAGAAATGGGCAATTTTTTAGATAGATACCATATACCAAAATTAATTCAAGACCAGGTGAGCAATTTAAATAGACCTATAAGCCATGAGGAAATAGAATTGTCATCAAAAACCTCACAACCAAAAAAAGCCCAGGGCCAGATGGTTTTAGTGCAGAATTCTACCAGAACTTTCAAGAAGAGCTAATACCTATATTCTTCAAAGTGCTCCACATAATAGAAACAGAAGGGTCATTGCCAAACTCTTTTTATGAGGCTACTGTTACCCTGATACCAAAACCACACAAAGACTCAACCAAGAAAGAGAATTACAGGCCAATCTCACTCATGAACATGGATGCAAAAATTCTCAATAAAATACTGGCAAACCAAATCCAAGAACACATAAAAAAAATCATCCATCATGATCAAGTAGGATTCATCCCAGAGATGCAAGGCTGGTTCAACATACAAAAACCTATCAATGTAATCCATCATAGAAATAAACTGAAAGAAAAAACCATATGACCATTTCATTAGATGCTAAAAAAGCACTTGACAAAATCCAACACCCCTTCGTGATAAAGGACTTGAAGAGATTAGGGATACAAAGATCATATCTAAATACAATAAAAGCAATATACAGCAAGCTGACAGCTAACATTAAATTAGATGGAGAAAAACTCAAAGTGATTCCTCTAAAATCAGGAACAAGATAAGGCTGTCCACTGCCTCCATTTCTCTTCAACATAGTTCTTGAAGTTTTAGCAATAGCAATAAGACAACATAAGGAGATCACTGGTATTCAAATTGGAAAGGAAGAAGTCAAAGTTTTGTTATTTGCAGATGATATGATAGTGTACATATGTTGTAGGAGGAGGGCCCTCTTGTTCATCCTGGCCACCCAGTAAGCTTAGCTGAAATAACCACACAGAACTTGTATTCATTAAAACACTGCTTGGCCCATTAGCTCTAACTTCTTATTGGCTAACTCTTATATTAATTTCACCCATTTCTATTAATCTGTATATCATCATATGGCTGTGGCATACCAGGTAAAATTCCCATCATCTGTCTCTTGTGGCTCCATGGCATCTCTCTGACTCCACCTTTCTTTCTCCCAGCATTGAGTTTCATCTCCCCGCCTATCTAATTTCTGCCCTATCAACAAACCAAGGCAATTTCTTTATTCATTAACCAAGAAAAGCAACAAATAGAAAGATGGCCCTCCCATACCAATAAGTGATCCCAAAAACTCTACCAGAGAACTCCTATAGCTGATAAATACCTTCAGTGATGTGGCAGGATACAAGATCAACACAAAAAAATCAGGAGCCCTCCTATACACAAAACATAAAGAAGCTGAGAGGGAAATCACAGAAACATCACCTTCCACAATAGCCACAAATAACATAAAATATCTTGGGATAACACTAACCAAGGAAATGAAAGAACTATATGCCAAGAACTTTAAGTCTTTGAAAAAAAATTGAAGAAGACACCAGAAAATGGAAAGATCTCCCATGCTCTTGGATAGGAAGGATCAACATAGTAAAAATGGCAATCTTACCAAAAGCAATCTATAGGTCCAATGCAATCCCCATCAAAGTCCCAACACAATTATCTATAGACCTTGAAAAAACAATAATCATCTTAATATGGAAAAACAAAAAACCCAGGATAGCCAAAAAATCCTATACAATAAAGGAAATTCTGGAGGCATTGCCATTCCTGACATTAAGCTCTATTACAGAGCTATAGTAATTGAAACAGCTTGGCATAAAAACAGAGAGGTTGACCAATGGAATCGAATTAAAGACCCAGATATTAATCCACACACATATAAACACCTGATTTTTGACAAAGAAGCTAAAATTATACAATGGGAAAAAAAGCATCTTCAACAAATGGTGCTGGCATAACTGGATGTCAACCTGTAGAAGATTGAAAATAGATCCATATCTATACCATGCACAAAACTCAAGTCCAAATGGATTAAGTACTTCAATATAAATCCGACCACACTGAACCAGATAGAAGAGAAAGTGAGAAGTAGCCTTCAGTGCGTGGGCACAGGAGACCACTTCATAAATATAACCGCAGTAGCACAGACAATAACAGCAACAATAAATGAATGGTACCCCCTGAAACGGAGACACTTCTATAAAGCAAAGGGCACAGTCAATTAGACAAAAAAGCAGCATACTGAATGGAAAAAGATCTTCACCAACCTCACATTAGACAAAGGACTGATCTCCAAAATATATAAAGAACTCAAGAAATTAGACATCAAAATTTTAAATAACCCAATTAAAAAATGGGGTACTGAACTGAACAGAGAATTCTCAACAGACGAATTTCAAATGGCCAAAATATACTTAAGGACATGTTCAACTTCCTTAGCGATCAGGGAAATTAAAATAAAAACAACTCTGAGATACCATCTTACACCTGACAAAATGGCTAAGATCAAAAACACCAAGGATAGCTTATGCTGGAGAGGATATGGAGTAAGGGAAACACTCATCCATTGCTGGTGGGAATGCAAACTTGTGTAACCACTTTGGAATCAGTATGGCAGTTTCTCAGGAAACTGGGAATCAACCTACTTCAGGATCCAGCAATACCACTCTTTGGAATATAGCCAAAAGATGCTCAATCATACTAAAAAAGCATTTGTGCAATTATGTTCATAGCAGCATTATTTGTAATAGCCAGAACCTGGAAACAACCTTGATGCCCCTCAACGGAAGAATGGATAAAGTAAGTGTGGCACATTTACACATTAGAGTACTACTCAGCAGTAAAAACAATGCCTTTTTATTTTGCATGCAAATGGATGGAATTAGAATGCACTCTCCTGAGTAAGGTAACCCAGACCCAAAAACATAAATATGGCATGTACTCACTCATAAGTGGATACTAGCCATAAACAAATGACATTGAGCTTAGAGTTCATGATCCTAGAGAAGCTAAGTAATAAAGTAAACCCAAAGAAAAACATATATAGACCCACCTGGGAATCGGATATAGACAAGATCACCTGACAAAATTGGGAGCATGGGGGCAGGGAGGTGTAGAAGGAAGGGAAGGAGGGGAGGGTTGAGGAGAACTTGAGGGAATGCAATAGTCGAGATGGAGGAAGAACAGATATGAGAGCAAGGAAGGAGATAACTTGATTGAGGGAGCCATTATGCGGTTAGCAAGAAACATGGCTCTAGAAAAATACGCAGGAATCCACAAGGATGATCCCAGCTAAGACCCTAAGCAATAGAGGAGAGCGTGCCTGAACTGGCCTTGCCCTGTAGTCAAGACTAGATGATTTTCTTATATATCACCATAGAACCTTTGTCCAACAACAGATGGAAACAGAGGCAGAGAACCAACTCGGAGCACTGGACTGAGCTCCCAATGTCCAGTTGAAGCATGGAAGGAATGAGATTATGAGCAAGGAGGTCAAGACCATGAGGAATTCATCCACTGTGACAGTTTGTCTGAGCTAATGGGAGCTCACCAACTCCAACTGGACTGGGTGGGAACAAGCATGGGATCAAACTAGTCCCTCTGAATGTGGTTGACAGTTGGGGCAGACTGAGGGGCCACTAACAGTGGCACTGGGATTTGTCTCTATGGCATGTACTGGCTTTTTGGGGATCCTATTCTCTTTGGATGTATACCTTGCTCAACCTAGATGTGGGGGGGCTTCGACTTGCCACAGGGCAGGGTGCCTTGTCTGCTCTTAGCATCAGAGTAGGGAGAGGTGAGAGGGTGTGTAGAGGGAGTGGAAGGAGGGGAGGGAATGGGTATTTGGATTGGTATTTTTTAAAATAATAAAATAAGAAAAAATAAACAATATGTTCATAGAAAAAATAGCAGCAAGTAAAACAGCAAAGAATTCTACTGCTTTTCAAATATTCTTCTTTCCCCAAGCATCCTTTAATTCCTAGATGATTCATAGCCTCATTTAATGCTGATGAGTTAGGGAGACAGACAAGGGTGTGGCAAAACACAGCTAATGCTTTAATAGGTTTCCTCTTAAAGATACAAGAACCCATAAAGAATACTTTAAAACTTTCACTCACACAAAATTAACTAGAAAAATATTGTGACAGATGGTGTCCCTCATGTTGTCTTCACATTTTGACATGTCGCATTCAGTACATTCCTATGTTCCTAACTCAGAAAGAAAACTCAATTACTGTAAGAGTATTGCAGAGTTTTTAAACTTCATTTTAATGATTTTTAACTGAAAAGGTAAGAAAATAAGGTAACCAATCACAAGTAAGAGGAGGAAGAGCTACAAGGTAATGAACTTAAACAAATATAATAAGATCATCAGTTCTTTACTCTTCCAAGTATGCCTTCTTCTTTGCCCTTCCATTCCACACTCCAATTCCCTAATTCACTAATTCACTGTGAATTTTTATTCTCTTGTTTTCTGACTACTCTCCCCTTAAAAGGAACTTCCCCACTGCCTCTTACTAGTTTCCTGACCTCTATAGGTTTTCCAAATGAAATATATTTAGCTAAATGTCAACATCCACAAATGAAAGAAAATATGAGACCTTTATTTTTCTGGGTCTAGATTACCTCAGAATGATTGTCTCTAACTCCATCTATATTACTTATGAATTTTGTAATTCCACTTTTCTTAATAGCTGAATATTCCATTGTGTAAATAGACCATAGTTTTATTATCTCTTCATCAGTTGATGAACACCCAGGGTGTTTCTATTTCATGACAATTATAAATAGAGCACCGATAAACATTGAAGAACAGGTATCGTCATAATAGGATATAGGGCGCTTTGGGTATATGCCCAAGAGTCGTATAGCTAGGTCACACAACAGAACTATTTTCAGCTTTTGGAGCATCGTCACATTAACTTCCTAGTACTTGCACGAGTTTTGCAATCCCATTGCCAGTGAATAAGTGTTTTTCTTTCACCACTTCCACACCAGCATTTGTCATCATTTTTTTTCAGCCCTGAAAACAGAGAAACTAGTATCATTGTACTATCTGAGTTGGTTACATTTAGGAATATATACATATATGCATGCAATAAAAATTAATGAGAAAAAGAGGCCTTTGATTTGAATGACAACAGGTTAGGGCCTATGGAAGGGTTTGGAGGGAGATATAAAAAAAGGGAGAAATGTAATTATAATCAGAAGAATTTTAAGTGGGGGGGGGAAATGAAAGAAAGGTAGGAAAGGAGGGATGGAGGGAGGGAGGGAGGAAGAGAGAGAGTCAAAAGAAAGAAAGAAAGAAAGAAGGAAGGAAGGAAGGAAGGAAGGAAGGAAGGAAGGAAGGGGCTAAACAATCTCTGAGAGCTAATTAGGTAGCAGCTGTGGTTCTGCTTCAGGCCCTGCCTCTGGATTCCTGTCCTGAACTATTGTAATGATGGTATTTTTGGTGGTACATAAGAATTTTTGTTTGTTTCATATGTTTCTATTTATCCATGTTGAGTTAAATTTAATGTAGGATGATAAATATGGATTTACTTATATTCTTATACGTGCAACTATATACATTTTGATCAGTACCACTTTGTGAGGATACTCCCTTTCTTCTTATGTATACTTTTGACTTCTTCATCAAAAATCAGGTGTCCAAAGGTATGTGGATTTCTTTGTATCCTCAGTTATTTCCCATTGATTGTCATAACTTTTTAAATCAATTCTATGTTGTTTTTCTTAACATAGTTTTGAAGTAAAGCTTAAAAACCAGGAATACTGATACTTCCAGCAATAATTTTTTTTTTTTTTGGTTAGGGATGGCATTAGCAATCCTTGGTTTTTGATACTTCCATAAGAAGATAATTTTTATTAAATTTCTTTGAAGAATTATGTTGGAATTTTGGTTGAGGGAATGCATTGTATCTGTAGATTGCTTTTGGCAGGATAGCCAATTTTACAATATTAATTCTACCACTGAGAACTTAGACAACAATGAGGACATTAAGAGAGACTTACATAGATCTAATCTACATGGGAAGTAGAAAAAGACAAAATCTCCTGAATAAATTGGGAGCATGGGGACCTTGGAGAGGGTTGAAGGGGTGGAAGGGACAGGCAGGGAGGGGAGCAGAAAAAATGTAGAGCTCAATAAAAATCAATAAAAAAATAATTCTACCATCAATGAGCTTTTGGCATCTTTCCAACTTCTGGATTCTTCTTTCTTTCTTCATTGTCTTAAAATTTTATTATACAAGTATTTCACTTGCTGAAAATTTTTGAGGCTTTTGTGAATGGTACTGTTTCTCTGATTACTTTCTCAGTATGTTTGTATATTGGAAGGCTACTGATTTTTGTGTGCTAACTTTGAATTGTGCTACTTTTCTGAATGTACTTATCAGTTGTATAAGTTTCCTGGCAAAGTCATTAAGGTTTCTATGCATACTATCATATCCTCTGCAAATACAGATACTTTGACTTCTTCCTTTCTTATTTGTATATCCTTGATTCCCTTCAATGGTCCTACTGCTTTACCTAAGGCTTTAAGCATTCTATCAAATAACTATAGAAAAAGTGGACTTGTTAGCCTGGTTTCTGAGTGTAATGGACATACTGTGAGTTTCTCTCCATGAAGAATGTTGACTGTGGGCTTGCTGTAAATTGCGACAACTTAACAACATGTAGAGAGTAAGAAACTTTGGAGTATGCCACTCCAAGTGAGAAGTCCTTACACCCCCATCTCTCTCTTCCTCCCTCCCTCCTTCCCTCCCTCCTTCCTTTCCTCCCCTCTCTCTCTCTCTCTATCTATCTATCTATCTATCTATCTATCTATCTATCTATCTCTATCTCGCACACACACACACATGTACACTACAGGCTCAGGGATCTATACAGAATCAGAGGTAGAACAATTGTAAGAGACAAAGGTGGTAGATGTCTTCAAGGAAACATGTTCCACATACAACAGGGTTGATACACATATGAACTCAAAGAGACTGTGTCAGCACACATAAGACCTGCACATGTCTAAACAAGACAAAATCCCAGCACCAAGTAGAGGAAATAGAAACAAAATTACACTCCTTGCCAAAAAACTATTTGCAACTGATAAATGCTAGAAAAAGAAAAATCATTTTGATCAATAGAATGACACTGGGTATATCAATAATACTAAAGGGCAAGTACTGTCTCAGATGCAGTTGGCCAACATAAAACAGACCACATGAAACTTTTTTGTATTTTTTTGTTTTGACTTTGTTTTTTTTTATTTTTCTTGAAAAATAGATTCTTCTCTCATACAATACATCCCAACCTGTTTTCCCTCCCTCCACTCCTCCCAACTCTTCCCTCCCCTCTCCGCAGATCCATTTCCCTTCAAGAAAGACCAGTTCTCCAAGAGATGACAGTCAAACATGACAAAACAGGATACAATAAGACAAGATGAAAGCCCTACTAACAAGGCTTGAGAAAGCAATGTAATAGGAGAAAGTGTCCCAAGGGCAGGCCAAAGAGTTGGAAACAGCCCCAATCCCATTATTAGGAGTTCCACAAAAACAGTAAGCTAACAACCATAGCAAATATGCGGAGGACCTGGTGCAGACTCATGCGGGCTCTGGGATTGCTGTTTCAGTCTCTGTAATCACACATGAGCCCTACTTAGTTGATTCAGTGGGCCATGTTCTCCTGGTGTCCTCCATCCCCTCTAACTCCTACAATTTTTCCTCTGCCTCTTCTGTGGCGTTTCCTAATCTCTGAGGGGAGGGATGCAGTGGAGACCTCCAATTTAGACTTCCTGTCTGCATGCTGTCTGGCTGTGGATCTCTGTACCCACTCCCATCTGAAGATGGAGGAAGCTTCTCTGATGATAACTGAATAAGGCTCCAATCTATGAGTATAGCAGAATATCTTTAGGAATCATTTCATTTATTTATTTTTGCTGTTATTTTTTTTCTGTCCTTGGTCTCTGAGCTATCCAGAGACCTAGCTCTGTCCACCAGGTAGTATAGCGTCTATGCTTCCTCTAGAGGCATGGGTCTCAATTAATCCAAACATTGGGAGAGAGAAAGAAATTACTCTTAACTTGTGGTTGAGGAAGTAGGAAGGGGAAGATCTGTGAGGAGTTAAGAGACAGAAAAGAATATGATCAAATTTTCATATGAATTTCTCAAAAATAAATAGAAATAAAAAGAAATGGAAAAGACATCATCTTTTAATGATAGAGCAAAACCTAACTAGATACCAAATCTATCAATGCCCTGAATTTTGAGTCTATAGCCTCCAGAACTGTGAAAACTACTTTGTTATTGTTTTTGAACACAATGGTAGTTTTGTGCATCAACTTCACTAGGTAAAGAATACACAACCAACTAACATTCTTTCCTGTGATTTTTTGAGGGTGTTTCTGGCAGACTTTATCATTTGAATTCACAAAATGAGTAAAGAAGATTGATTAGTGTGATGACATCATCCATTGTATTGAAGTATGACTGAGACAAAAAGACAGTCTGTAACCACAGAGTGGTTTGCAGAGAGTAAGACAACAGAATATGGAATTTTCATGCCAAATATTTTATATGTAATTTTTATTTATTTAATGTATACTGAAATTTTACCTGCATATATATCTGTGTACCACTTATGTGCTTACATCCTGGGAAAGGCAAAAGAGGGTATCAGATATCAGGGAACTGGAGTTACAGATGGCTGTGAGATGCCATGTGGGTAATGGGAATTGAACCTAAGTCATTTGAAAGTGCAACTAACTAGTGTTCTTAACCACTGAGCAATCCTTCTGACTCTTCTTTCTCAAAACTTTCAACAACTTTTTTTTAAAATTCTATTCATAAGAAGTACTTTGAGTTTCTGAGTTGACAAGTTGTTCAAACTAAACACTCTGAAATGTTAGTTATCCAATGTTAATGTTATCTAAGAGCTTACATGTTATATCATCCAGGAGAGCTCTCATAGATCACTTACCTAGAAAGAAGTAGCATTGAGAATTTTGCTTGGATCTATGAATTCTAAGAATTTCTATCACTATATTTTAGAGAAATATAAGCAAACTTTAAAATAGTTTATAGTATGTAAGAAAGCTTCCTATATCATCATATAATCTACCATAACCACATTATTTTTAATTGTTTTGTATATTTCACAGGTAAATTTTACATATCTGTGCCTGCAGTGTGTAACTGGATTCAATAATGTTACAAAATGGATATATTCTGAGATCAATACCTTTCTCTAGATATAAAAACAGAATAATAATAGTGGTATGAAATATGCATGAATAATTAGTTACATTTTTATGCAATAAAAAGACATTCTCTAAGTATGAGAACAAGACTAAAACTTTGAAGGAAAAGAGCATCAACATTCACAGCACAAAAACAGAATTAACTTGCTTTAAGTTAAATAGGAATCAAAGCTATTTCAACAAATATAACTTGAAAGGATGACCAAAAACTACAGCAGACTATATCTGATTTACTTTGTTTTGAAGTTTGAGAAACCACTAAAGTCATTTAGCAATATAAGTCATTGTGGAAATGAACAGAATGTTTGTTTTATAGCCTTCGTTTCTAAAAATAAGGTACCTTTCTACAAAATTCATCCAGAAGCTGGAAAAATGGTAGATAAGTATAGTTTTGATGGGACTCACTATATAGACCAAGATGGCTTCATACTCAAAGACATTGGCCTACCTCTGTTTCCCTACTACTGAGATTAAAGTTGTGTGCTATCATGCCTGGAAATAATATTTAAGAATAATTCATAATATCTAGTTGTAACAAGTTTACTTTAGAAATATAAATGACTGAAGGCTTATTCAACAAGTCTAAGCTTTCATTTTGCAGATGATTCAATGTGGTCTTGCCTGTTCAATGAAATTTTTGATAAAATCTCATATTCCTCAGTTGTTTTATCAAATAGCTCTTCAAAAGGATTACATCTACTTATTCTGATTGTCAATATTCAGTAAACTCTATAAGTTTCATGTCATACATACATGCCTGAGTTATATATTGGTATAACATCCAGGAACCACAAATGATAACAAATGTAATTATTCTTCTTTAATCTTATTTAATTCATTTAATAGGGGTACCTACATTAGCATCCATTTCCTAAAGATAGCATAACTTCATAAAGGTAAATTCACATAAAAGTCATTAATATTAATCATATTCATTCCTCTTAACTTCCTTTCTTATATCCTTCTACTTGTCACTTGCACTGTTCCAGAGAGTCTAAGTTCTATTTCTATGCATTTACATATAAATGCTTTCCACATGTTCATATAAACCTAGAATCCACAAAGGAGAGAAAACATATGATATTGGTCTTTGTTAGACTTACTTTCTTCTCTTAACATAATATCCAGTTGCAAATAACACAATTCCACTCCTTTTAAAAATTGAATAAAACTCTATTGTGTATATACTCTATCCATTATTTATTCCTTGATTTTTTGGTAGAAATCTAAGCTGATTCCACAAATTGGCTACTGTGAATACAATGGCAATAAATAAGTAAGTGTAAATATCTCTTTAGTATTTTGATGTAGTGCCTTTTAGGTATACACAAGGAGTAATATAGCTGGGTCAGATGGTTGGTACTTCTATTGCTGTTTTTTAAACAACATCCACATTAGATTCTATAGTAACTGGAATAAATTACATTTCAACTAAGAGTTATATAAAGGTGCCCTTTCCCCCACTTTCTCACCATCATTTGTTATCATTTACTGTCTCAGTGATACTTATCTGATTCTGATGAGGTGAAACATCAACATAAAGATTTTATTTGTGTCTCATTGACAACTAAAAATGCTGAATACCTTTGTTATTGTAGTTCCTTACATTTGTATTGCATATGTTGAGAAATGTCTATTCATTTCATTTGCCCATTTATTGACATAACTTGGGGAGTTGCTCTGCTGCTTAGTTTTTAGAGGTCCTTATACATTGTAATTTATAACTAGCAAAGATTTCTCCTTCTATATGCTGTCACATGACCTGATTGTTTACTTTTGCTGTGAAGAAGCTTTTAAATTTTGTGCAATACCTCCAATTATTTGTTTGTATTTTCTTAGCTTTTTTAGGGGACTTATTCATCTTCTCCATTTTTTGTTTGTCTTTCTTCAATTTAAGTTATTTATTCATCTCTTCTTTAAGGACCTCTTTCATTTTCATAAAGTTAGTTTAAAGGTCATTTTCCTGTGTTTCATCTGTGTTGGGATATACTAGTCTTGCTGTAGTAGGATAGCTGGGCTCTGGTGGTGACAAATTTTCCTGGCTGTTGTCAGAAGAAGCAATGCTGGCAAGCTGCTCACCTTGGATCCACTCTACACAGTCCAATATTCAAAGGGAATGCAGGCATGATGAAAGGGACTGTTTGCCTGAGCCCTGCCCTCACAGTGACAGACAAGTCCAATCCTAAAGCCCCCTTTCTACTTACATGGACTTCACTAGGCTTCTGGGTTTGTGGCAATTATAGGTTTAGGTTTATATTTCTGAGTTTGTCTTTGTTGGATAGTTATTTTTCCCCCTAGCTTCTGTTTTTCTCTCTGGTTTTCTGGCCTGATGTGACCTGTGGTTCTGATGACCAGCATGTCCTTTGGTCCAGTGAGGTGATTTTGCTAGGGCTCTTGCAGTCTGCATGTCCTCTGCGGTTCTCGGTGCCAGGTGCCACAATAGGACAAATTGGTAGTCTACAGAATGGGAAAACATTTTCACCAACTCCACATCCAAAAGAGGGATGATATCCAAACATATAAAGAACTCAAGAAACTAGACACCAGCAAACCAAATAATACAAGGATAAACTGCCCTGAGCTCAGAAAACTGCCTTCAGCTCAGAAAAGGCTGATTCGGGATTCACACACTTATTGGAAGTTATGGCCATCATGGGCATACCTGCACAAATAAAGACAGACAATGGTCCAGCATATGTATCTAAGAAAATGAAACGCTTTTTTGCTTATTATAATATAAAGCACATTACTGGTATACCAAATAATCCTACAGGTCAGGCAGTTATAGAAAGGTCAAATCTTACAATAAAGGATACGCTGAAGAAACAGAAAGGGATGGAAAATACCCCTAGAATTAGATTACATAATGCTTTGTTAACCTTGAATTTTCTTAACGCTAAAAAGAAAGGAACAACAGCAGCAGAGAGGCATTGGATAATGGAAAAAACTTCTGAATTGAATCAACCTGTATATTTCAAGGATGTGTTGACCTAACTATGGAAACCAGGAGATATACTACGTTGGGGAAGGGGTTTTGCTCTTGTTTCCACAGGAGATGAAAAATTATGGATGCCATCAAAATTAATAAAGATTGGCTTTGTAAAGGAGAAACCTATTGAAACAGAGAAATGACAGCTCGTCCATACTGGTGATGACCATACAGGTGGTAAGAAAAGCATTTAGGATGGGGGCAGGGTCCTGCTCTTGTCTTTGCAGGAAAATACTCATCTTCAAAAATTCAAGAAACCCCTGATGTTTGAATGATGACAGGTAGAAAAATAACTACCCAATAAGGATCATCAAGAAAATCAAATATGGTTCATAAGTATAAATGATACAATGTTTACATTTATATATATGCATATGTATGTATATTTTTATGAATATATAGAGCTGGTTTTAGAGTTGGACAATGGCTCTGTCCTTTAAATCCAAGCATGTTGTTAAAAGAAAACCCCAGAGTTTCTATCTCATGTCAAGAGCTGTTTGATGTGAGACAGAAAGAAAAAAGTATTTAGAAAATATCATTGCTTTTCTTCATATCTATTTTTGTCTTTATCATACCTTTCATTGAATATATATGTCTGTATATGTCTATATAAGTAATGTTTAAGTTTTCCACAATGAACAATGAATTTTCCTGCAGTAATCTTTGAAGTTTCCAGGAAGAAGATGGGGCCCCACAACAACAACTCCACCTGGTTGATATGACGTCATGACATTGATAGCGCTACTACAAGACCTGTTTTGGGTACCAGCTGCACAAGATGGTTCCAACTTGGTTAGCTGAAATGGTGCACATCTTTTACAATGCTTTGGCCAGACTTCCACAAAATACTCAGAGACTATTTGCAATCTTACCAGACATTAATCTGGAAATGTAATCATCATTTTACTTTCACAGGATCCCCTAGAAAGAATGTCACCCCCATGACAGCTGGAAGTAATTCTAGAAGACGATGTCCCCTCTCCCAGCACAGTTTGTCCTCAGGCTTAGGGACATCATTTTAGGGGTTGATTATAATTGGTATACAGCTGATGGTTGGGGGACAAATTTTATAAACTCAGGGACCTTTTTGAAAAAAAAGAGGGAAAATTGGATGAAGGGATAATAGATTGGTATTTGTGAGTTATTGTTTACAGACAATTACATTGGTATAGATTCTTGTATATTGATACAAAGTTAAATTATATCATATATTGTATGCATGCATTCTTCTACCTGTTTAAAACATTTTTCTGTATTGATACATATATATATTTACCATATTGTAGTGTACATTTCTGCCTCTGATTAAGATACTTGTACATTGTTTACATTTGGAGGTCATTGTCCTAATTTATTGCACAGTTGTTTATTGTCTTAGTCTTTAAGTTAGATAGGTATTAAGAATTATAGATCAATGGTAATCTATGTTTATTATACTTATAGTTAGACTAATAAGGTTCTTTAGATACATAGTGATTATATTCTGTATAGATAGATAATCTTCAACCACTTCAAGGATCTGTGGAACATGGCATTTAAATAACTTAGGTTTTTGTTGACATGAGACATAATTGCTCCTGACAGCACCGATCTATTCCTGAGAGAATGTTGAGCACAAAAGACACTCCACTTGGAGCTTGTTTTCTTCTTGGCAAAAACTGGCCTTTGGGCAAAAAAAAAATGCCCATGCCTCAACCACTGACAAGATACAGTATCCATAAATGGATAAACAGGACTGTCAAAACTTGCCAAAACAGGGTAAGATGGTTTTGAAAAATTTCTTGCCTTTGAAAATGGTCCGTGAGTTATTCTAGGCCATAGCCAAAGTTGGTCACTTCAATTTTGTAAAATGAGACTTTGGGTGATTGTTCAGGTAGCTAATCGTCTTTGTCATATATCGCTCACTTTGGAAGCTACTTGATTGTACTTCCTGCCTGCTTAAGTAATATTATCTCCATTCTCAGGCCTTCAATAGGGTGCAAAATTAGATAATCATAGTTACCGTCCTCTTATGATCTAACCAAGCAAGCCATCTCCAATACAAGACTTAGCCTCCTTAGGATAGAATGTTTATTAAAACATTTAGCATATGTTGCTTGCTTAATATTGTTTATGCTGATTGTAATTCTAACCTTATACTTGATATCTGTTCCTAATGTGTATTGTTTCGTATTGGGTTTGGAACTCTCTTACTTAAACAAATGGGGGAGGTGCTGCTGGAGCTATTTCTGCTCCTTCAGCCAATAGCCTTTTTTAGATACCAGCCCACTGGGGCGTGGTCTCTTTAGTTTTAGAAAAGCAGCGGTAGCCATGTGCTCTCTCTCTTGCTTCCAGCTTCCAGCTTTTAGACTTTGTTCCTGATCGCGCAGAGGGCTGTTGTCTGGGACAGTGATCTGTAAGGTTTTTTTTCCCTTTAAATAAATAACCATTTTATTAATCACAATTACATACTGGTTTGGGATTGTTTTATGAGTTACGCCTTCAAATGAAGGCACAGCATACCCAAACCTATGGGACACTATGAAAGCAGTGCTAAGAGAAAAGTTTGTAGCACTAAGTGCCCACATAAAGAAAGTAGAGAACTCTCACATTAGTGACTTAGCAGCATACCTTAAAGCTCTAAAACAAAAAGAAGCAAACTCACCCAGGAGGAGTAGAAGACAGGAAATATATAATCAAATTGAGGACTGAAATCAATAAAATAGAAACAAAGAATCATTGAGAAAAAGACCTGGTGCTTTGAGAAAATAAACAAGATAGACAAATCCTTAACCAAACTAATCAAAAGGTGGAGAAAGAACATCCAAATTAACAAAAGCACAAATTAAAATGGGGATATAACAACAGACACCGAGGAAATTGAGAGAATCATTAGGTCAGACTACAAAATCATGTACTCCACAAAATTAAAAATGTAGAAAAAAATGGACAATTCTCTGGATAGATACCATATACCAAAATTAAATCAAAACAAGGTAAACAATTTAAATAGACCTATCACCTGAAAGGAAATAGAAGCTGTCATCAAAAGCCTTCCAACCAAAAAAAGCCCAGGGCTGGATGATTTTAGTGCAGAATTCTATCAGAAGCTCCAAGAAGAGTTAATATCTATACTTCTCAAAGTGTTCCACATAACAAAAACAGAAGGAACATTGGCAAACTCTTTTTATGAGTCTACAGTTACCCTGATACCAAAATCACATATAGACTCAACCAAGAGAAAGAATTGCAGACAAATCTAACTCATGAACATAGACACAAAATTACTCAATGAAATACTGGCAAAAAGAACACATCAAAAAAATCATTCACCATGATCAAGTTGACTTCATCCTAGAGATGCAGGGATGATTCAACATACAAAAATCTATTAATGTAATCAATCATATAAATAAACTGAAAGGAAAAAATATGATCATCTCATTAGATGCTGAAAAAACATTATACAAAATCCAACATCCCTTCATAATAAAGGTCGAGGAAAGATCAGGGATACAAGGAACATATCTAAACATGATAAAAGCAATATACAGCAGTCTAACAGCCAATATCAAATTAAATGGAGAGAAACTAAAGTGATTCCATTAAAATCAGGAACAAGAGAAGGTTGTCCACTCTTTCCACAACTATTCTACATGGATCTTGACATTCTGGCTATAGCAATAAGACAACAAAGGGAGACCAAGAGGAAATGAATTGGAAAGAAAGAAATCACATTTTTATTATTTGCAGATGATATGATAGTGTATATAAGTGACCCCAAAACTTTACCAGGGAACTCCTACACCTGGTAAATACCTTCAGTAATGTGGCAGGATACAAAACCAACTCAAAAAATTCAGTAGCCTCTCCTATAAACAAACAATAAAGGGGCTGTGAAAGGAATCAGAGAAATATCACCTTTCACAATAGGCACAAATAACATAAAATATCTTGGGGTAACACTAACCAAAGAAGTGAAAGACCTATACAACAATAACTTTAAGTCTTTGAAGAAAGAAATTGAAGAAAATACCAGAAAATGGAAAGATCCCCCATGTTCTTGGATAGCTCAACATAGTAAAAATGATAATCCCACCAAAAGCAATCTATAGATCAATGCAATCCCCATCAAAATCCCAACAATTCTTCACAGACTTTGAAAGAACAATAATCAACTTCATATGGAAAAACAAAAAAAAACAGGATAGTCAAAATAATTCTGTACAATAAAGGAACTTCTGGAGTCATCACCATCCCTAACATCAAGCTCGATTACAGAGCTACAGTAATGACAACAGCTTGGTACTGGCATAAAACCAGAGAAGTTGACCAATGGAATCGAATTGAAGAGCCAGATATTAATCCACACACCTATGAACAACTGATTTCTGACAAAAAAGCTAAAATTATACAATGAAAAAAGAAAGCATCTTCAACAAATGGTGCAGGCATAACCGGATGTCAACATGTAGAAGAATGAAAATAGATTAATTTCTATCCCCATGCACAAAACTCAATACCAAATGGATTAAAGACCTCAATATAAATCTGACCACACTGTACCTGATAGAAGAGAAAGCAGGAAGTAGTCTTCAATGAATGGACACAGAAGACTACTTCCTAAATATAACACCAGTATCACAGACACTGAGAGCAACAATAAATAAATGGGAACTCCAGAAACTGAGAAACTTCTGTAAAGCAAAGGACACAGTCAATAAGACAAAAGGACAGCCTAGTGAATGGGAAAAGATCTTCACCAACCCCACATCAGACAAAGGACTGATGTCCAAAATATATAAAGAACTCAAAAAAATAGACATCAAAATTCTAAATAACCCAATAAAAATGGGTACTAAACAGAATTCTCAACAGAAGAATCTCAAATGGCCAAAAGATACATAAGAAAATGTTCAACATACTTAGCAATCAAGGAAATGAAAATCAAAACAACTCTGAGATATCATCTTATATGTATCAGAGTGGCTAAGATGAAAAACAACAACAATAGCTTATGCTGGAGAGGATGTGGATTAAGGGGAACATTTATCCATTGCTTGTATGAATGCAAACTTATATAACCACTTTGGAAATCAGTATGGTGGTTTCTCAGAAAATTGGGAATCAACTTACTTCAAGGTCCAGAAAATTTTACATGAAAACAAAATAATGATTAAAAACATAAATAGCCAGCAAAAAAAACATACTTGATGGAATCAAAAAATTGGGAATCAAGCTACCTCAGGATCCAGCAATACCACTCTAGGGCATATACCCAAAAGATGCTAAGTCATACTACAAAGACATATATTCAACTATGTTCAAAGCAGCATTAATTGTAACAGCCAGCACCTGGAAACAACCTAGATGCTCCTCAACTGAAGAACAGATAAAGATATTGTGGCACATTTACACTACACTATTATTCAGTGCTAAAAAAATGACATCTTGAATTTTGCATGCAAATTGGACTAGAAAATACCATCCTGGTGTAGGAGGTCCTTCTGACTATGTGCTGTTTTCATTGGTTTAATAAAGAAACTGCCTTGGCCTTTTGATAGGGCAGAACTTAGATAGGCAGGGAGCACAGAACTGGAAGAAGGCAGAGACAGAAAGACACCATGATTCTCCAGCCTGAGATGGACGCTGGTTAGATTCATGCCAGTAAGCCACAGTCAAGTGGTGATACACATTAATGGAGATGGCAAAACTAATATGTGAGAGTTAGCCAATAAGAGGCTAGAGAAAATGGGCCAGGCAGTAATTTAATTTAATGCAGTTTCTGTGTGGTTATTTCGGGGGTTAAGCTAGCCAGGCAGCGGAACGTGGCCCACTCGCCTCTTACAACACCATCCTGAGTAAGACAACACTGACCCAAAAAGATGAATGTGGTATGTAATCACTCAAAAGTGGATACTAGCTATAAACAAAGGATATTGAGCCTTTAGTTCATGGTCCTAGAAAAGCTAAGTAATAAGGTGAACCATAAGAAAAACAAATATAGATTCACCTGGAAAGTCGAAATAGATGGGATTGACAGTTGCATGGCTCGGGTAGACTGAGGAGCCACTGGCAGTGGTACCAGGATTTATCCCTACTGCTTGTACTGACATTTTGGGAACCTACACTCTTTGGATAGATACCTTGCACAGCCTAGAAATAGCAGGGAGGGTCTTGGACCTTTGCCAAACAATGTGCCTTACCCTTCTGAGGAGTGGATGGGGAGTGGGTGGGTTAGTGAAGGGAATGGAGGGGGAACTTGAATTGGGTATGTATAATGAAAAAAAAAGATAGTTTGTTTTTGGTTCAGGAGAATTGTCTGTTTCTGTCAATCATGATTTAAATAAACACTGACTTCCCATTAACCAGGCAGGAAGTATAGGTGGGAAAACAAGACAGGAAGTAGAGGTGGGGCAATAAGAACAGGAGTATTCTGGGAAGAAGAAAGTTCTTTCCCACTCCTGTCCAGACCACCAAAGAAGCAGGATGTGACCTGCCCCGCTGAAATAGGTACTGAGCCATGTGGCAACATAGATAAGAATAATGGGTTAATATAAGTTATAAAAGCTAATAAGAAGCCTGAGCTAATGGGCCAATCAGTTATCATTATTATAGACCTCTCTGTGTGATTTCTTTGGGACCTAATGACTGTGGGACCTGGTGGGAGGACAGAAACCCCAACAATCAGGCCCTCATGCTACATGTTTTCTTTTAAATAAATAAATAAATGCTAAAAAAAGAAATAGCCCAAACAATATTAATAAACATCAGTTTTACATAATTGCCCTGTAATACCCCTCAGAAATTTAAGGAAATTTTGAAAATGTAACATTTTTCTACATCTTTCAAACCCAGAGATTGCCTTTTATTATCAGATACCTATAGACATCTGTCACTATACAAATGTGACAGCCTGTCTTATTCTCTCTTCTGTCTGATTTGCCAAAGTATCTCATTTCTCTCTTATAGCAGTAGTTAGAGTTGTGTCTGTAAAATCCACTGTTTACCAAGTAGTGTTCTTGTGCTATAAACATACTCCAGACAATCATTTCATGTAGGTAAGGGATAGAAAAAGAAGGTTCCTTCCTAGACTCATTTAAATGAGGCAATGTATAATTGAGTGATGATCATCTCCAATGAGTTTACTAGGGATAGTCCCACCTCCCTTATTCATATTTAATAATTTTCTGTAGTATTCAGTTACAGCTTTTAACTGCAGATGGATCTATAGATATAAAACACTTTAGAAAATATCTACCTTACATTTAAGGCCAGGGTCATAATCCAGAATACAGCAATAATCTACTAGTATTTGGGAAATGATTCTAACTTTGCCTGAAAGAAGAAGTATAGGAAGGAAACAGAAAGGGAAAATAAAAAATAAATATGATAAAAATCCAATGTATGAAATTCTCAAATAATTAAATAAACATTTTAAAAGAAGCTCTTTACAACATTGCAAAGAAGGAAAAAAGGGAGGAGAAAGAGAAAGAGGAGGAGAAAGAGAAAATTTTGCTACATTGGTAGTTGACATACAATTTGGAAAGCTCTGAAATCTAATTTCTTGCTCATGATCATATTACATAGCTAATTTCAGCATCTAATTGATTGTTTGTCTTCAGTTGTCCAAATGGAGATATCTCCTTTCTACTGAATGAGACAATATTTGAACATTTCAAGCTCTATATAAGATATTCAATACATAATCTCTATATTTGAAAAACAATTAGGAAGCATTTAGTTGTAGCAAGGAGGAGCAGGCTGCTTCTTGTCCCGGCTGCCCGGCTATCTTACACCCAAAATAATCACATAGATACTGTATTCATTTAAACATTGCCTGTCCCATTAGCTCTAACTTTTTATTGGCTAATTCTTACATCTTAATTTAACCCATTTCTGTTAATCTGTGTATCGCCACATGACTGTGGCTTACTGGCAAGATTCTAACCAGCGTCTGTCTCAGGCTGGAGATCCATGGCATCTGCCACTCTGCCCTTCTTCCCAGCACTCAGTTCTGTCTACTCTGCCTACCTAAGTTCTGTCCTATCAAGAAGGCCAAGGAAGTTTCTTTATTCATTACCCAATGAAAGCAACACACAAACAGAAGGAACTCCTATACCATTTAGTTTATTTGCTGCTTCCTGATAGAGCTTTCTGATGATCCAGAACTCACTACTCCAACTGCTGGTTCTAGAATCATGCCAATATTGCTCCAATTCTCACAAACCAATGGGGATATCTCACACATGGCCTCTTTCCCCCTTGTCTTCTTTAAGTCCCATATGTATACATGTAATAGTCAAAACATAAGTCAATTTCATGTCCTCAGTTGCAAAAATGGAACCAGCCTTTATAGTACAGGAAGTCTATTCCAAACAAACTATAGTGGATGATAACTTGTTCACTACAGTTTTTTTCACAACTCTTTATATGGTAAGCTGAATCTAGGTCCTGTAACATTCATTGACTGATGTCTATTTATAAATATGCTATTACATGGCAAAAGGAAATATGATTTCAAGATTAGAAGATGGCTCTGAATTATCTGGTTGGGCCCAATATAATATCAATAAGCCTGTAAGAACAGACCAGAAAGTAGAAGACTATATCAGGATAATAGAGAAAGATATAAAAGAAGGAAAGGACCTGACATTGATGCTTCAAAACTGTAGAAAGTTTGTTGACAACTAAAAGAAGAAACAGTGTTCTTCCACAGAGTGAATGAGTTTGGAGGTTGATTATTCCCATTTGAGAGCCTCAAGATGATCAAGATAGTATAGGCCAGTCAGCATATTGATATTAACCTGGTGATATCCAGAATATGTAGTTTAGCCAATCTCAACATACATGTCACGTAACACATACCCATACACACAAAAATGTTGACTGAGGTTTTCTGTCCCACCAGGTCCCTCAGCCATTTAGCCTCAAAGGCTGAGAGTAACATTTGACTACGGGCATAAACATATTTAGAAGGCAGTTTGGGCCCATGTCAGTATAGTTATATATCAGTAATAATAAGTTATATATCAATTCCTCCAGGTCATGCAGCCTCCTCAGCAACAGATTTATGAATGGGTTTACAGTATTCAGAATTAATTCCCTCGTATAGAAAAGGCTTTGATTCTCAATGTAGAGCAGTTGGTTATGCAAATAACAAGTGTTCCACTATTGTAATCTTGTCTGGTAGGTTGTCTTTGCAGTCTATAGGTTTCACAGGCAGTTAAGGGTTGACTGAGGTTTCTGTTCTGCCAAGTCCCATAGCAGTTTAGTCCCAAAGAAACACACAGAGGCTTACATTAATTATAAACTGGTTAGCCTATTAGCTAAGGCTTCTTGTTAACTATTATATCTATTATATCTTACATTAATGCATAATTCTTGTCTGTGTTTGCCATATGGCCTGGTACCTTTTAGCAATGAGGCATTCTCATCTTGCTTCCTCTGTGTCTGTATGATGACTGCAGACTGAGCCTTTCCTCTTCCCAGAATTCTCCTATTCTGGTTTCCCTGCCTATACTTCCTGCTTGGTCACCCTGCCTATACTTCCTGCCTGGCTATTGACCAATCAGCATTTTATTAAACCAATACACGTGACAAATCTTTACAGGGTACAAGACCATTGTCCCACAGCAGTTAAAATCCTTGATGCCTTTTTCTCCCCTAGAAGCCTGCATAGCATCTCCAGAACTATAAAAACTAGACAGCAGGGAGGGAGTTGCCAGTTCATTTCCAACCTATATCTTATATACACTGATTGGTAAAATCATTATCCACAAAAAGCAGTTTATAATAGCTTCAATGCAATCTCAATTCAAATCTCCATACTATTCTTTACAGAAATAAAAAAATGTAAAATCATCTGAAAACAGAAAAGACTCCAATTAGCCAGAGCAACCCCAAATAGAAGCATTACCATATCGAATCTCAAGATCTACTACACAACCATAGTAATTAAAACAGTATAGTACTGTGGTGTAGGAGGGTCTTCTATTTGTATATTGCCCTCATTGGTTAAATAAAGAAAACTGCCTTGGCCTTTTGATAGGGCAGCCCTTAGGTGGGCGGAGTAGACAGAACAGAATGCTGTGAGAGAGAAGGCAGTGTAGCAGATGCCATGCTTCTCCAGCACAAGATGGACACTGGTTAGACTCATGCCGGTAAGCCACAACTCAAGTGGCGATACACATTAATGGAGATGGACTAAAATAATATGAGAGTTAGCCAATAAGGGGCTGGAGATAATGGGCCAGGCAGTATTTAAATGAATACAGTTTCTGTGTAATTATTTCGGGTACACACCGGGAGCTGGGCGGGACAGAACAAGGGGCCCGGCGCCGGGAACGCAGCCTGAGCCCCTCATTACAACAGATTGGCGCCTCAACGTGGACTGAATCCACTTAAAAACCTGAGATGGCTTAAAAGAGAGAGTTTAACACAACTTTTTGCTGTTTGCGTGCTGCAGAGAGATTTCCTGACTCAGCAATACAAAATAACATAAAAAAGGAGCGCGATTTTAAAACTCGCCTTCCTGGGCCCTGCCACCGGTGAAAACTCCAGCTACGGAGCATTTGTGGGCCCATATGTTTGTGTGCCCGCTCGGGATCGGGAAGAAAGTAGCTGAGACCATGCCGTGGCTCAGCTCTTCCTGCCTGGGCAGACGGCGGGATCAGGCTTAGTCAGGCGGGAGAGCATGGTGGATTTCCGCAGCCACACACAGAGATGTTTTGCGCGTTGTGGCTCAGAGGCACAAGCGGCTCTGCCATGTTGGACTGGGCGGAGCAAGCAGGCAGTACCTGTATTTGACCTGAGATTGTTACAGCTTAGATTCTTAAGAGTTTAGCATTTTAGAAACGCAAAGCGAAACTGTTCCTGTACATTGAAGAATTGTAGATTCACAGTAGGACATATTCAGACATAAAAGACCTCTAAATGAGTCATACTGTTAGATAAAATACGTAGGCTTGGGAGAAAAAAGAAAAAGAGTATAGAGAGTCATAAAATAATGTTAATGCCTTAAAAAAAGGGTAAAGTCTTTAAAGAGACAGAGTACAGATAGTCATAGATAAAAAAAAAGAAGAAAAATAAGCCACGTAAAAATGGAAAATTCACAGAATGTCTGGATTATGTATTTTATTGTGTTTTCTTTGAACTTTTTGACTGTAAAGGAGCTAAGTACAGAGAGATGTTTCATTGTCTGGGCTGCTAAGCTAAACCAGCATGGATATTATCATAAAGGCATAATGGCTTTAAAATTTGGGGCTAAGGATATGGTGCTTTGGAAAGGAGGTTCTTCTTTTGTTTTCACAGAGGAAAAGACCCTGTGGATTCCTTCTACACCAATGTGGTTTGATAGGCCACGCCCTCCTGAAAGGTCACTGTGAACACCTTCAGAAAATTACTTCACTCAACTGGTGACTGAGATGAACAGGATACACCATGAAAGACCTGATTGACAGCACCTCCATACAGCAGGAAGAAGTTTGGAGAGAAGTAACTACGCCCATATTCCCAAATATTGTTTCTAAATGTTCTTTAAATTTAAAGGGGGAGATGATATAGATATGGATAATTTACATTGGCATAAATTTTGCTTTATTGATATAAATTTAAGGTCAATTTTGTTATATATATGTATTTCTGATATTGATTAAGGTATTGTCATTGTGTAGTTCATTTAAAAATGTAATGTATAATTAGGAAATATAGGTTGTTAATAGATAATCATTGATATAGTCAAGCTTGTAGTCATGTTAGTTAGATTTTCTAGATATATAGAGGTATATTTCAGTTAGATAGACATTCTTCATATCTTTCAAAGGCGACAGAATATGGCATTTAAATATTTTAATAACTTAGGAC
>PVIU01023111.1:0-28046 GCA_004026605.1 Ondatra zibethicus | reverse complement strand
CCCTAGCCATAAAACAAAGGACACTAAGCTTATAGCTCACAAGCCCAGAGAAGCCAAATAGCAAGGTGAACCCAAAGAAAAACATATATAGATCCCCTTGGAAATTGGAAGCAAACAAGATTGCCAGGCAAAAGTTGGGAATAAGGGGGTGGGGATAGAAGTGGGGGTATGGGAGGTGGGGGAATGGGAGAGGGGGAAGGAGAAGGGAGAAGGGAAGGACTGGGAGAGTTTGGGGGAGTCGGAGGGTAGAGATGGAGGAAAGGTGGATATTGGAGAAGGGAATAAGATATCTACGTTAAGGGAGTCATTTTAGGACTGGCAAGATACTTGGCTCTAGAGGAGAACCCAGGTGTCCACAGGGATGTCCCCAGCTAGGTTTTTGGGCAGCAGAGGAGAGGGTGCCGGAACTAGCATTGTCCCATAGTCACACTGATGAATATCTTGATCACCACCATAGAAATTTCGTCCGATGGACGGAGATAGAGACAGAGACCCACATTCACATTAGAGCAATGGACTGAGCTCCCAAGGTCCAGTCGAAGAGCAGAAGGTGGGAGAAGATGAGCAAGGAAGTTAGGACCGTGAGGGGCTGGACCACCCACTGAGACAGTGTGCCTGATCTAGTGGGAGCTCACCAAATCCAGCTGGACTGGGACTGAACGAGCATATGATCAAACTGGACTCTCTAAATGTGGCTGCCAATGGGGGCAGACTGAGAAGCCATCAACAATGACACTAGGACCTATCTCTTCTGCATGTATTATCTTTTTGGGGAACCTAGTCGATTTGGATGCACACCTTCCTAGGCGGGGATGGAGTGGGGAGGGCCTTGGACTTCCCACAGGGCAGGGCACCATGCCCTCTTTTAAGGAAGCACCGGGAGGGGGGGATCGGGAGGGGACTGGGAGAAGGGGAGGAAATTTTTTTTGAATGGAAAAAAATAAAAGAATATGGAAAACAAAACAAAACAAAAAAACAAAAAAAAATTCTGAAGGGCTAACTATAAGAAGAGCATGTCACCGACACTTAGAGTCTGTTTATTACAGCATTCCTCAATGGATTTATAAAAATAAACACATTATCATGTCTGTTCTAGTTTGCTTTCTGTCTCGGTGATAAAAACACTAATAAAAGCAAGAGTTTATACATATCAATCACAGCCCATTATTGAGGGAAGCCAAGGTAGGAACTCAAGCAGGAACTACAGAAGAAGCTGCTATTGGCTTGCGTCCCTTGGCATGCTCAGCCACCTCACTGAACCCAGGGGTGGAACTGCACATGTGGGGCTGGCGTTTCCCCAGGCCGGTTAGCAAAGACTTTGAGTTTTAACTAGTACTTTTCCAGGTTTTCCTGAGTTATAATCAAGAATAAAAAAATTCATAGTGAAATCATGCTTTAACATATGATGCCCTCAGTGACTCTCTCTGTAAGCTTTTAGGAGACTGATAGGCTGTGTCAGGTAACCATGTGGCTTGGCATACCAGTCATAGTCCTGGTTAATAACTGTTGTTCTAGTTTAATTATTAATGGGACTCCCTTTTACTAAAAAATTGTCTTGGTTTGGGTCTTAAATCATAGGTCAGAGGTTTTAAAGAATTTTAAATGTAAATAAATTAAAAGGAGAAGACATGCTTTTTTGGAATCAGGAATATTTCCTTCTCATCCATACACAGTTCTACAGTCATATCTAAACTATTGGTAGGTCATTGTCTATATTATATAAGCAATGGAGCATTGTATTTTTTGATTTATTAATGCGATACTGAGTCTGGTGTATATGCCTGTGATCTCAGCACATGGGAGGTGGGGGTCTCTGGAGTTCAGGCTTTTCTTCTGCTGCATGGAGTTTGAGACCAATATGAGCTATGTGAGACCCTGACTCAGATAAAAATCCCCAGATAAAAAATAAATAATAATAATACACAGAATTTCTATGAGTTGAGAAGTGGTTTAATATTGGTAGGAAATTAATTCAAGAACAGTGTTAAAATACAATAGTACTTGTGTGTGTGTATGTGTGTGTGAGAGAGAGAGAGACAGAGAGAGAGAGAGAGAGAGAGAGAGAGAGAGAGAGAGAGAGAGAGAGCACCAGGACCCACAGATTTGAGTCCTGTTCTACCTTGACTGGAGGTCAGAGAGTTTGAGCTTATTTTTCCTCTCTCAAAGTTGTTGACAGCAGATTGGCTATGAACAAGAGATCCTGACCTAGAGTGTGGTTAATTTGTATTTTGAGGATAGAGGTGAATCTGCTCTACCTTGACCAAAGGTCGGAGAATTCAAATCCAAACAACAGAGTGCTTGACTGAGGATGCTCTGTCTATTCCTTACATCATATTAATGAAGTCTGTTGCCTCCCCCTCCTTTCTGGAGTGGAGTATATAAGCGTGTGGAAAATAAACGTAGGCAATTTCAGTATTCATTGAATTTCCCTCCTGGTGCTGTTCTGTGTTCCTGTTTTTTATTTCTCTCATATCTCTGTTCCTTTTGCTTAATAATTGTAATTCTCAAGCTCCTACCCTGGAACTTGGAAATTCCGTCAAGGCTGGACCTCGACAGATGCCACCACAACGTGTGGCTTATGACATTGTGTGTGTGTGTGTGTGTGTGTGTGTGTGTGTGTGTGTGCGCATATAATTGTTTGGCTTGGCTTTCTGAGATTGGGACTTGTTTTCTAGCCCCAGCTGGCCTGATCTTTGTTAGATGCTTAATCCTTTCTCAGACTTGTTCAATCTTTCTGCATCAGCCGAAATGCAGTATGTAAAGACAGGATGTCTCTCTCTATGTCAGAGCCCTAGCTGTCCTGGAACTAGCTCTGTAGACCAGGTTGGCCTATATCTTCTTTTTTGAACCTAAAAGTACAGAAAGGTAGAGCAGGTACAATTTTCATAGAGGTTGAGAACTAACTACTACTGTTAGTGTCAACTAGTAAGTAAGTAGACCAAGACTCCAGTTTCAGCTCTCTGCCTATAAATGTTGTGTTTGTAGATGTAGTCTGCAGTTTTTGATAGAATTGATATGAAAGCTTTACATTTTAAAAAACTATTTAATTGTCTTTATTTTTCTGTTTTGTAATTTATTTTTGTCCTAGGCTAACCTTAAACTTCCCGTTCCGTCTCAGCCTCTTGAGTGCTGGAGTACAGGCATTCACCTACTCAGCTCAATTTTTAATTTTGTTTTTTGCTTTTTTAAAACAATGTTTTTCTGTGTGGCCTTGGCTATCCTGAATCTCGCTCAGTAGACCAGACTGGCCTTGAACTCACAGAGATCTGACTGCCTCTGCTTCCCAAGTGCTGGCATTAAAGGTGTGCACTGCCATTGCCTGCCTAGAAAATATTTTTTTAAAAAAATATTTGTTTATTTATTTTGCATACAATATTCTGTCTGTGTGTATGCCTGCAGGCCAGAAGAGGGCACCAGACCCCATTACAGATGGTTGTGAGCCACTATGCGGTTGCTGGGAATTGAACTCAGGACCTTTGGAAGAGCAGGCAATGCTCTTAACCTCTGAGCCATTTTCCAGCCCCCCCAGAAAATATTTTTGAAAACATAATAAAGTTTGTGAATTTTAGTCAAAAAATTATTACATAAGTTAACTTACAACCCCAATATATCTTTGTATTTACTTCAGAAAGCTTTAAACTGTAAGAGATTATAAAGACTCTTCAATTAGTTTATTTAATTTTATTTCACAATTTCATAGAGATGTGATAAAGTTTTCCCAGTTTATTGTATTTAAACTTTTAAAATAGATTTTTTATTCTATGAGAATTTAATAATTCATACAATATATTTTGGTGATAGTTATCCCCAACTTCTTCCCCTAACTCCTAAATACAGGGTCTCATTTATCCCAGATTGACCTGGAACTGTGTAGCTGAAAATGACCATAAACTCCTAATCCTCCAACCTCCATCTCCCAAGTGTTGGGATTGCAGGTGTACACTACAATACTGGGTTCTATTTTTTAAACCTTTTTTGCATTAATAATTTATTTTTTAGGAATTTTGTTCTACATAGACTTTTATTTGCCTTACATATATGAGTGTGTGTGTGTG
Source organism: Ondatra zibethicus (assembly GCA_004026605.1). Classification (NCBI taxonomy): domain Eukaryota; kingdom Metazoa; phylum Chordata; class Mammalia; order Rodentia; family Cricetidae; genus Ondatra; species Ondatra zibethicus. Next base: position 23,991 of record PVIU01023111.1, on the reverse strand, counting down.
TGTGTGTGTGTGTGTGTGTATACACACACATATTTGAAAGATGAATAAAAATCAACTTCGGAATTAGCAAAAATATTTACAATAGCTTTTCCGTTCCTGTGTTGTGGATCCTTTCAAGTATTAAATTTAAGGATTTATTTATTTTCATTTTTTATGTATAGGAGTGTTTTGCCTCAGTGTGTATTTGTGCATCAAGTGCTTACCTGGCTCCTGCAGAGACCAGAGGAGGGTATCAGATCCAAGAGCTGGAGTTAGAAAGGGTTGTGAGCCATCATGTGGGTGCTAGGCATTGAGCTCAACCCTCTGCAAGAGCAGTAAGTAATCTTAACCAGTGAGTCATCTCGCTCCAGCTCCTCATGTACTAAATTTTAATTTAGTCAAACAAAAGTCTATGCACAGAGAGGGGGGTGAGCACAAAGGCCTCCCGCTCTTAGCTGTGGAGCTACCGGCAGTGGAGCGCTCCTGGAAGAGAGAGGCAGCTCTTTTTAAAGGTGTCACCCAGTAGGTGGGTCCAGTCTCTGGAGATAGCCTTACTTCTGAGTATTTGGGCAGCACAAGTTGGACATGGTGGGTTTAATAACAATAATAAAGGACATGAAGTTGGGTGGGTAGGGAGGTGGATATGGACTTGGGAGGAACTGGGAGAGGGAGTGAATATAACCAAAATACATTGTATAGGATTTTCAAAGAATTATTACAAGTATTTTTTTAAATCACTTAACCCAATTACAAAATTCTATAGAAAGGAAAAACTAATTTATTCATTAATCTCAGAAGTTAGTGTTTGTTTGAAATTATTTAATGATGGTGATTCATGTCCAAGGATGGATTTTTACCTTTGGTAATGTATAATTGTAAATACCAGAGTGTATTTTCCCTCCACTTGAAAGTGTATATGTTTTGTTATGTTTTTTGTTTGTTTGTTTGTTTTTGAGACAGAGTTTCTCTATGTAACTGCCCTGGCTGTCCTGGAACTCACTTTGTAGACCAGGCTGACCTCAGACTCACAAAGACCCACCTGCCTCTGCCTCCTGAGTGCTGGGATTTAAGGCGTGTGTCACCATCGCCTGGCAACAGTGTATCTCTTCTTATGGGTTTGTTCAGCAGTGTATATCCTAACCTCTTATTTGCTGTGCATTAGGGTTAATTTTCCTGTTTTATCCTAATTCAGTTCATTAGCTACTCTAACACTCAAGAGTTTCTTTTTTAATCTCAAGCATAATTATTCTAATATAATTCAAGCTAATGAAAAATACACTCATTGTTAGATGTCTAGATTTCTTTCTTATCTGCACTGTCTCCTTTACTTACTTTCTGATGTTTACAGAGGCCATGTCTCATGCTGTAGCTCAGGTGGCCTCCAGCTTGCAGCAGTCCCTCTCCATCAGCTCCCGAGGGTGTGGACTACAGGCGTGAAATACCATGCCAAGCATCTTTCATGTTCTCACAACCAAGTCAATGCCTTGCACAAATGCATGTGGCATGTGTGTGACTGAAACACATGACTGCTTTTCATACATATTCTTCAGAGTCAAGCTCTTGCATCATGTCATAGGTTTTATTTAATTACTTATGGTAACCAGGCCCTCTTGGAAATAAACTCGCACTGTTCAAAATCCTGTTTTTCACTCGAATGAAAAGTGTTACTAAAGGTTCAACGTGGTTGGGCTGGAAAGATGGCTCAGAGGTTAAGAGCACTGGCTGCTCTTCTAGAGGTCCTAAGTTCAATTCCCAGCATCCACATGGTGACTCACAACCATTTGTAATAAGATCTGGAACCCTCTTCTGGCCTGCAGGCATACAGGCAGGCAGAACATTGTATACATAATAAATAAAGTTTTAAAAAAAGGTCCAATGTAGTCAATTTGTTTTTACTATAATTTTACCAATGTAAACTTAATAAAGCCTTTGGATCAATACTGGGAATAGAGTGGATACTAATTGGTTATTTATCTGCTCTTTGGCCCTTTAAGATTGACAGCCAAATTCAGGAAATGAGTTGTAGTTTATTGGAAAATGCCTTTCTCACAGAAGGTCAAGTTTCAGTGCATCTCAGGTTTTGTGGGAATGAATTGAATACATGAAACAAAAATAGGCTAAAGTTCTTTACTTCCCATTTGAAATTGCTCTAAAAAATCCATATTAGGTATAAAGTATATCAGAATTTATTGATAAACTAAAGAAAAAGCAGTTTGATAATGTTTTTCATATAATATAATAATACATTGGACAATTGTTTGGCCTTGCTTGTCTCAGTCACTTCAGTAACAACCAGATTTAGGCAGATGAAATTCGAAAGCTCCTCACCCAACCTTTCGGCCTGTGGCCTTCTTTGAAACTAGTGGAAACTACACAACTTGCAATTGGGGGAAATTAACAGCCTGCACAGCCCTTAGCTGGAAGCCAGAGCCGGTACATATGTGCTCTTTGCTTCTGACCTCTGACAGAAAAATCTGGGGTTATTTCATGGCTCCTAAGAATATATTGGCTTTGGGGCAACTGATTGAGGTTGAAGATGGGTTTAAAAGTGTAATCTTGGGGCTGGAAAAATGGTTCAATGGTTAAGAGCACTTGTTCAGTTCCCAGCACCCACGAATGACTCCAGTTCTTAGCCTCCATGGGCACCCAAACACAGGTGGCACATGCCTTTTAAAAAATAAAAAAACAAGTATGGTTTGCTTTGACTGTTTCCTTTTTCCTTTTCTTGTTCTCTCATTCTTGATTGGGATGCCTGCTGAAATACAGAATTGCACATTGACCAGAAGACCAGATTCTACTTCCCATGAAGGACATTAAGGGATAAGAGAGACACACACAAGATTTCTATTTCACTATTTTTTGTAATGAATGGACATTAAAAAATTTAAAAGTTTATGTTAACCTTGGTGGCATACACCTTTAATCCTAGCACTTGGGAGGCAGGGGCAGGAGGATCTTTGTGAATTTGAGACTAGCCTGGTCTATATAGCAAATGCCATCACAGCCAGGGCTATGTAGAGAGACACTGTCTCAAACCTGACCCACCTGCTTCAAAAATTTTAGAGGTTTGCATACATAGATGGGAGTCAGACTAATGATGCATCCTTGTTGGCAATGATGGAAATGCTGAGCTAAGATTTTGAACATATGCATTTGAGGTTTTCTTCTGGTTAGCATTCATAGCTTTGCTCATTTATCAGTAATACATACGGTCTAAAATACATTTTCCCTGGTTACTTTTAAGGCTGTGTTTAATACAGTGAACTGTAAAGTTCTTACTATTCTAGTTCATTTTTTATTCATAGCAAGTTTGTCAGACTTGAATTATCCAAAAAAGCTAATTGGGGCAAGGTTTAATTAAATGAAAATTACAGAATCCCATTCCAAAATATAAAGTTGAGTTTAAAATATTAGCCATAGTTTTTTTTTCCCACAAAACATACATTTGGTTTCACAACTTTTTCTTCAAAACCATAAACATGAAAAAGTATTCAGAGTCTCATGTTTATCTCTGAGCAGTAAGCCCTGTATTTTAAACAGCATAGTTCACAGTTTTTAATTACAGTATGCCACAGAGTAGCAGAAACATCATGATGTACTCTGAATGTATATTGTACCTAAAAATTAAAAGAAAAGAGAAAATCCAACTAACTAAAAGTTTTGACGCATAGTTCCTCAAACTTGGAAAATACAATTTATGTTGAATAAAATGAAGGATGGTTTGCTGAGTCAGCACATTCCACTGCGGCTGCCCTGCAGAGTCCTTCAGAAGAAGTTTTATGCAGAACTGCCTAGAAGCAGGACCAAGAGGCATCAAAGGTTTTCTCTATAAAAGTGGAAATATCTGAACAGCCCCTGCCCCCACTTTACTAGCACACTAAAGGTGTTATACTCTTATGTTTGAACAGAACATAAACTGGGGACAATGGAAAGGTCCACTCAGCCCTGTCAAGATAACTGAAAAGAAAGTACTCAGTATAAATCTGCTAGGCTTTTAAAAGTTCCTTGATAAATTCAAATGTCAGGTGTTGAGTTAAACTCCTCAGAGGTGGGTGCACTCAGTTGTTCTCGAGGTGACTAACAGGATGTATGCTATGCTAAAGTCAATCTAAAGGCTGCTTGCCTTCTAAGTGACAAACTACTCCATGAAAGAAACATGAAGGGACTATTTCAGAATGTAAGTGGAAGGAAGATCCAAGTATTCTGTAACATAAAAAGGTTTCAGACCTAATAGGCATGACACAACCTGTCTTCATTCCTTTCTGTTCAGCTCAGCCAGTGCTTTGGAGCCCAATAGTTAATCAGTTACCACATCCCACAGTCTCTGCTTTTCACACTCCTCAAATCTTGCTGGGAATTGTTCCTCCCAAGTACTTAGGATCACCAAGCAGGACAATACCTTTTTTCTTTTGCCTTAAAGAAACAATTATTATTTTATTAACAATTAGATTTGCTATATGAACTTGTTACCATATAGCAACAGCCTGTAAAACATAATAGTATATATTATCAAAGAAATAGCTGGCTGAAGATGATTAATTAATAAGTGAGATATACTTAACAGACTTATTCAACTCAACTTTTTAAATGATAATAGTTATAACTAACTTACAAAAAAGTATAGCAAAGTATGTAGTGTACCAAATAACTTTATCTCAACAAATACATTAACATAGATGCAAGTTCATAAAACAATATTTAACCAGCTTTATAGAAAAGTATAATAATGCAGGTACTTTAATGCTGCTGTATTAAAATATCTATCTTCTCAAACATTTTATTCTTTCAAAGATGCATTTAAAATAGGAAAATATAAAAAATATGAACTTACCCTTCAGTTTATTTAGATTCTGTCTGCCCCTGGTCAAAAGCAGGTGGTATTTCTCTGCTCACTTGCCCTGAAGTTAGGAACTTAGATGTTAGGTCAGTGAACACCACTTCTCTGAACCACGTCAGAGTCTTCTAGACACTACTGCGATGTGGAAGAGTCTTGCTGCATCTAAGCTATATACGGTGTGCAATGGATAACCTAACATGCCTTTCATTGAACTCGCCGGGCAGGTTTTCTGCTGTCTGTGGAACACGGAATCAAACCAGAATATGTTGGCATAACAGGCCAGTCAAACTGGTTCTTCTGTAGATCCAGAACCTGTCGGACCAGTCTGCATCAAAGGCTAGCTCAACATGCTGCAGCGGCTCAGCTCTGCTAAACTTGTATTGGGTGAGTTATCCCCACCTCCAGTCAACTCCCAACAAACTACTCAGAATGTTGTAGCCTCCAGCAAAATAATTCAGAGTTCTAGTGGGAGGAGTGGCCATGTGCCAGCTACATTGTTGGGAGCTTCTCCTGGTGGATAGAGTAGCAGGCAGGCTGTTATCCTCAGAGGTGGGTAATCTGTTTCAAAATGTATCCTGGGGCCCTGTGCCAACCAAAGCCTCTAGATACCGATTATCTGTAGTGGAGCAGAATCCCACAATGCCTGACATTTCCCACATGTCCATCTAGGTTTATTTTCTAGTTTAGCCTTGAAGAGTGAGATTAATATTCCACACAAGGGTAGTTGCCCTGGGAGCTAGAAGGAAGCATTAGCAGAGGGAGAGAAAATGATGGAGGTTGACCAAACATTTGCCTAGGTGTGTAGTCTGCCTTGTTTTCAGCTGAGCCTCATAGCATTCCAAAGTCTAGAATCTGAAGGCCTGCTTCCATACAAGAGAGAATTAGAGGAGATTTAACTTTAGATATTCCACAGTTCAGCCCAGACTGTTGATCTCTAGTATGTCCCAGGAACTGTGCCGATTTCAGGCTAATGTGGGAAAAGGCACATTGAGAAGAGTTGGGAATGATGTCAGCGTCTCCAGTAAACCTATCTAGTAAGCTTTTGGAAGAAGGAAGTGAGCAACATAGGATTGCATTTTGGTAGAAATTATTTTATTTTTTAGGGAGATGAGTAAGGGGAGCTCTTACTCTCATAACACGTTTGTGTTTAGAAACAGTTTTTCCTACTGAGGCACTGACTCTCAAACTTGTTTGCTTCAGACTCACCCATCTGCAGCACTGCTAAAACCACTTGCTGGACTGTGCCCGACACGCTACATGCACAGGCCGGGTGTTACCCAAGCACTGCTGTGCAGGCCAGGACTCTATGCTCTGCCCCACCCCCTTCTCTCATGTAGCCCAGGCTAGCGTCATTCTTGTTATATAGTGGAGGATGACCAAGTTCCTGTCCCTCCTGCCTCTATTTCCCAAGTGTGGAGATTACAGCTGTGTTCTGCTCTTCTGGACAAAAAAATTAAAAAAGAAATTTTTTTAAAGTTAAGTTTCTGGGATGAAAATTCCACTGAAATAACCCAGTCTATCCTGATACCCACTATCCAGCCTGACTGGCCATGAACCCCAGATTTCAGGCTTGAACCACCATACCCAACTTCAAGTTCTTTTTCTGTACCTGATTAGTAAAGTAACAAAGTTACCATATTCATTTTTGAATCTCCAGTGTCTGGAACACTGACTGACATTTTAAAAGTGCTTAATAAATGCTTGCTAAGTGACTGTTCAAAAAGAGCATTACTAGATTCCAGGGAAACCACAGCAAGTAACCATTATGTGAATCAAACTGTATAAGTACTATAATTATAACAAGGAGGTGGAATCCCAGAAAAGAGAGCAGTGTGATTGAGAGTATAGTGACAATGTCACAAAAGACGATTTAGGGCTTCTTTTAAAAATTATTTAAATTTTTTATTTATGTGTGCGTGTGTATGTAGACCAAAGGAGGATGTCATGTGTCTTGCCCTGTGTGTGTGTGTGTGTGTGTGGGTAGGCCAGAGGAAGATGTCATGTGTCTTGCCCAGTTTATCATTCTTTCTTATTCCTTTGAGACAGGGTCTCTCACTGAACTTGGAGCTAGATTGGTGGCCAGCAAGCCCAGGTGATGATCTTCCTGTCTTTGCCCTCAACAGTGCTTGGGTTATAGACACATGCATGGCATGCCTGGGCTCTGATGTGGGTGCTGAGATCTGCATCATGGTCCTCATGCATAACAAGTGCTCGTACCTACTGAGCTGTCTCCAACTTCAAGTTGGGTTTCATAAACGTTGTTCACTCATAACCACCTTTAACTAAGAAATATTTTCACAAGCTCGGGTACCTAGAAATATTAGTAGGTATGCCAACCAAATATTTACTGGCACTAGATCATAAACAAATTCACTTTAAAACAATTTTTGGTATATACAATTTTATCATTTATTAAAGAGAGAAAATTTGTATTTTAAGGGAGTAGATGTGCTTGTTTGTTTTTACATAAAGAGTTAATCTTGGTTGAATATTTAATCTTGCAAGATGTAGAACATTAGAAACATTTTTCATGGTTGAACCACGTTTTGATTTTATAATGGTTGATGAGAACACTGCTTCACATAAATACCTTGTAAAGGAAAACAACAGACGGACGTAGTGTAGAATGGCTGAGATAGTTTAGGACGTCGCATACTCCACTTCATAACATACAGTGGCCTCTACTCTGAGCTCAGGATGGAGCAGAAAGTGTTCATTAGTGGTGTGTGGTATGACAGAAAGTATTCAGGAAAGGTGTGCATGCTGTATGTTATGTTTAGAGACAAAGCTCCAATGAGTTTGCATGGCAAAATACCTGCCAGAAATACCTCAGACTCATTACACATTGATTCTGAATTTTTTTAATCATTGCAGTTTCAGAGACCTTTCACTGTTAGCAGGTTTTTGTTTTATTTTGTTTTTGTGTGTTTTTTCCCTGTGACTGAACATATTTATTTATGCAACCCCATCTGGGACTAGGATGCAACAATTTAAGAAGCTGGAGTTAGATTTTCTCTCTCCCTATCCATCCTTCCATCTATCTGTCTGTGACTAAGCACGGCTCTCTAGGACAATGTAGAAGTGGAGGTACACTGTAAAGAACTCCTGTGGCTTGGGATCATGAAAAAGTGTTAATTATCTGAGGAAACAGGTGGTAAGGTTATTTCCTAGAGGAAGAGTCAGAGGCTATTTTAGAGTCTGTAGGACTACATTGTCTTTGTTGCAACTATTAGAAGCAGACTTAGCCAGGCCGATTTTATAATTCCAGCAACTAGGAGGCTCAGGCATGAGGATGGCAAATTCAAGGCTGGCCTGGACTATATAGTATGATCCTTCCACAAAAATAAACAACAAAAACAAAACAAACAAACAAACAAACAAACTCAGACCAAAAACAGACGTAGTAGGTAATGGGGAGTGTCTGCCACCTTAATTCACTTACCCATTAGGGGTGTGCCAGAGGCTTCTTACCCGTTAACTCTAGAGCTCGTCAAGTTGACAGTGCTAATCTTTATCTCAGAGCCCACCCACCTAGAAAGGGGTGTGCTCTCTCAACATTTGCAGTAGAGATTGTTTGGACATGGTCAAGTGTCTCCTGTATTATTTGTGTTGTAAGCCTGGTCCCCACAGTGAAGGGTGAGTGTGACCTATGAGAAGTGGGGATTAGTAGGTTCTACCACTAGAAGGGAAAACTAATTGCTGTGGGACTCCGGGGTGCTTGGTGACTCTCTCCCATGTGCTCTTGACATCACAGTGACATGCACAGTGCTGCTTTCACCAGAGCCCTAGTTAACACTGGAGCCATGCACCTGGACCTCCAGAGCTATAAGCTAAATAAACATCTCAGATTTATCGTGCATCTAGTTCAGGGATTTTATTATAGTGACAGAAAATTAATACAGAAACCAAGATCAAGATCATTTTGTTTTGGGGATTGTTTTCACAACATGGCGGCTGTTGTTTAAGTGCCGTTTTCATAAATGCAACAATGAGATTGATAAGTAGATTTATTAACCTATGGCACTGGAATTCTAATTAGTAGTTTGTTACCCAGTTAATCTTAATAGGTGGAATTTGAGACATAGAAATGGGTTTTTTTTGCTTCATTCTTTCCTGTTTCTCACCTAGAAATATCTTTCATATTGAAACATGGCCATTCAATGTCTATTTCTTTCTTCTGTATACAATGGAATACCCATCAAAGCTCAGTTTTCAGAAAAACAGAGTATAGTTTGAAATATTCAGTAAGTTTTTAAATTACTGACATATCTTTTATAACAAATTTGATTTACTAAATCCACAGAGTAATTATAATAAGTAACATTGAATTTCATTTTGAAAGCTTCTTAATTCAGATGCTTACTTTTTATTCTAACCTGGCTGTCCCTAGGGAAAGTTCTCTATCTGGCAATTTAATGCTACATATTGTTTACCATAATAACAAAATATAACCAAAATACATTTCTACTTTGTAAGTTAAACCAAAACAACTAGCTTAATTATTTTGTACAATGTAGTAAAGCTAAACTACTGCATACACCTGGCAATCTTTTAAACTGATGCAGAGTTAATAGAAAATGGGGTTAATGTTCATGGATCATAAAACGAGGAAGGCAATCAAACGATACAAGTACTAACTTGCACGCACAGGAAAAGTATGCACAAACATTTGTACCTGCCAATTTTCCCAAGTAGACATTTGCAACACACTGCTCAATAGTTAGTTGAACTTGATCACCATAAAATTAAGTGCATGCTTTACCTGAACAAGCTCCAATCAAGATCTTGCCTTAACTACTCTTAGGTTATAAACGGGTTAGCTGGGTATTCATCATCACACGGTGAATTTGACAGACCCATTCCAATATCTATTCGGTACAAGATGCTATTGTAAATCTTCAGAGTAACTGAACAATTAAAACATATGAGGGCAAAAGCAGATGAGGCTATAAGGAAATATTTTACAGGCAAATGTTTTGTTTTTTTTTAAATGCAAGCGAATTTAATGTCTAGTTCTCCAAAAACTGCTGCTGAGATGTGGGTGCAGGTATCAGTGATTTGTGAGAAATGTGTTTCTTCTGCAGCAGTATGGCACCTGGGGAGGCAGGACCAGGGAGGGGAACAAGGCGGTAGAGATCTCAGCATCAACACTGGAACTCCAGGGGCTCCGTAGTACAGGGAACAAGGCAGGTAGAGATCTCAGCATCAATACTAGAACTCCAGGGGCTCCGTAGTACAGGGAACAAGGCAGGTAGAGGTCTCAGCATCAACACTGGAACTCCAGGGGCTCTGTAGTACAGAGAACAAGGCAGGTAGAGGTCTCAGCATCAGCATTAGAACTCCAGGGGCTCTGCAGCATACATCACAGTGAGTTTATTCTACCTGGAGCACAGGAACTGGATTTTCGTACCCCACAACCTGCCTTGGGCAATTGAAAGATTGGAAACGTCCAGGCATTTTCAGCACTCACACCTGAAGTGACCTTAGCAACTCAACGGTAATTTTTTGAAGCAGGTTGCAGGTCCAGGAACATTAAAAATAGTGTCAAGATAGAGTTACAAGAACAGATTTACCCTACCATCTGAAGCAATGGCAAGTGAAAAATATATGAAGCATGGCTTCCATTGCACATTGGTCAGTAAAGAACAGAGGGTAACAAACAATTCCAACAATTACCCAGCTTACTATCTAGAGAGCTTTCAAGCCACTCCTAGGAGTCGGTAGTATAGGTTGAGCTTAGTGCTCTACAGAGAATGACATTTTGGATAAAAATATGGCCCCCCAACTCATTTTAGCTAAATAAAGCCAAGTGGATCAGAGATAAAAGAGGAAAAAAAAACCTGTGCTAACACTAATCTGGACTGGCCCTCCAACCATCAGGCAAAATAGGCTTTCTATCCGCCAGTTTACTGCAGCAACCTGTTAATCCGCTCAGTTTATCTTTAATATAAATGACATGTGTGAAGCAGAAGTTGATAGGATTGGAAGGAGATTAGTACAAATCTATAACTGTTCCATTATTGTATCTGGAGATTTTGGAGCCCATCTCTCAGTGACGGATAGACCTACCCCGAGTGTGAAAAGGGGACACAAAGCGCACCATTGTCAGCCACCAGACATGGTTGAACTTTAGGTCATTCTGCTTTACAACAACAGAATGGACATTCTTTTCAAATACACCAGGAGCATTTATAAAGTTACATTCTGTTCTGGATCATAAGTAAAAATATTTATGTGCATGTGTGCCAGAACAGATATCACATGTATAGTTGAACAAAACATGATCTTTTGAAGAATTTGTGATCACAATAATGTTGTTTCAAATTCTGAACTATCTAAAATATTTAACAAATATTTTGAGTTTTACTTAGGAAATACAAAAGTTAAGAAGCAGAACTCTGTATATTAGTGCACACTTACAATCTAAGGACTTATGAAACAGTGGCTATGTTCTGGGTTAACCTTGGCTATATGGTGAGTTCAGAGACAGTCAGGGACACATAACAATACTCTTATTTCAATAAAGAGAAACACCTGCCTAGCTGTTTTTCTGTATAGAATTCTAAAAAGTTTTGAGGTCTGTGAAGATTTATTTTGTCAGTGCTAGTTCATCATGTCTCAGCTCTAGACATGACAACCTGACTAGGAGAAGAGTCTTGCCCACACGACTCCAGTGATTGCATTCTAAATGAGGAATCCAGTCTCTGCTCACACAAATTTGGGCATGTGACAGTCACGCCACTGTAAGTGGCTGCCCCAGGTGCAGTATCCTTAATACTAGATAAATAGTGTATGAATCAAAACTTAATAAAGTAGCTTCATATAAAAAATAGCAATATTAGCTGGTAGTGGCAGCACACACCTTTAGTCTCAGCACTTGAGAGGCAGAGAAAGGAAGCTCTCTGAGTTCCAGGGTGGCCTGATCTACATAGCAAGTTTCGGAACAACGAAGCTGCAAGAGATCTTGTCTCAATCAACAAACTCACTAACTGAAAGCAGCAACGCTGTAAAGCTGTGACTAAGTTGTGGTTAAAGTTATGCTGATTAAGCTTCATTGCAAACAGGACTAGGTCGAGCATCACCCTGGAATACATCTCCGGGTACGTGCTTGTGTGGCATCATCGTGTGGACCGGGCTCCAGCAACCGTGTACATCTCTCTGTGCTTCCACTGTAAACACAGTGAAACCAGTTGCCTCAGCCTCTGCTGCCCAGCTTCTCTGCATGGTGGGCAGTTCCCTCAAACTTTAAGTCAGAATAAACCCTTCCTTCCGTTTGTCACAGCAAAAATCAAATAAGTAATGCGAGGTGTTAACCAACACGCCATCCCTGTTCTCATCAGAGTCCAGCGTGGCCCCTGGCACGCCGCCCTCTGCTCCATCTCGATTAGTTTTGTGGATGACTCACTCTCTTCAGTTTGATCTGGTATGGGAAATTTGCAAAGTTCTTTATCTCTCTTGGAAGCTTTCAGATGTTTTTTACTTAAATTTTTTAATATACGGTTTCACCGTGTAGTTCAGGCTGGCTTCAAACTTTCAGTCTCCTGCCTGGATGCAGGGTTACTGGCATTTGCAACCATCCCAGCCCTTTATTAAATCTGTAGATAGCAACTAATTTACACAAAACCTTATCACACTGGAATTATTAGAGATGAGGAAATTGCTATGGAGGTTTGAGGGGGTAGGAGGTTTGAGGGGGTAGGAGGATTGAGGGGGTAGGAGGTTTGAGGGGGTAGGAGGATTGAGGGGTAGGAAGATTGGTCCTTGTTTTGAATTCATATTGAACCGTTCCATCATACTACCCTAAAAACGAAGCCTGTATAATCTCCCTCCAGTGATGCCACATTCACTGTTTTCGCTACTTTTGTTTTAAGCTAAAACATTTAATTATTATTATTGTTGTTGTTTTGTTGTTATTTTGGTTTTTTGAGACAGGATTTCTCTGTAGCTTTGGAGCCTGCCCTGGAACTAGCTCTTGTAGACCAGGCTGGCCTTGAATTCACAGAGATCTACTTGTTTAATTAACTTTTAAATGCTCTGTAATAGCCGGGCGGTGATAGTGAATGCCTTTAATCCTACCACTTGGGAGGCAGAGGCAGGAGGATCTCGGTGAGTTCAAGGCCAGTCTGGTTTACAAAGTGAGTTCCAGGACAACCAGAGCAACACAGAGGAACCCTGTCTTGGAAACAAAACAAAACAAAAACCAACAACAACAACAACAAAAAAACCCTCTGTAATAATGTACTTTTCTTTTATACCGTTCAGTAGGAAGAACAGGACTTTATAATTATCCTGGCCCCATTGCAAAAATCTCATGAACTTATCAGAAGTCATTTATTTTGAATTATTATTTCCATAATGTATTTGATTTCAGAACACTCTTTAACATTTTAAAATTATATATGTACATATATGTCTATATAATTTATATGGGAGTGGGAGTCAGTTGGACAGAATTGGAGGGGTTGGTTCTCTCCTTCCATCATGTAGGTTCTAGGGACCTGATTCAGGTCACAGAGTGTGTGACAGACACCTTTACCCACTGCCCTGCCTTGGCAGCATCCCCTTTTAAAATAGCTGTATATTAGATACTTGTTGCTATGACTAAATACCAGACAAAAAGCAGCCTGTGGGAGGAAGAGTTGATCTTGCCAGGGTGTAGTCCCTCACAGAGGGAAGACATGGTGGGAATCAGCTCCGTAGTGGCGGCAGCTAGGACAGCTCACCTTGGCAGAACGGGGAAACAGCTGGCAGGAATTGGGGCCACAAGACCCCTCTCCCAGTGGCTGGTTTCCTCCAGTGATATGCCACCATGTGAAAGTTCTACAGCCTTCTGGAGCAGTGCTCTTGGCTGGAGGCTAGGTGTCTAATCGCTTGAGCCTGTGAGGACGTTTCTCCGTTCGAACCACAGTAGTACATTTACTGATCCCTACTGGAAAGTGTGTGTAGCACCCTGCAGGATACAAGGTGGAGAAAGAGCACCTCTGTCGTCCATAATGTCAGGAAAGCACTGTCATCCCAGGGAGTTAGTGCGTGGGACCAAGACACCCAAAGCCGTCTCTTATCACCACATAAAGTATTTTCCCAGGTGAGTGGCCATGTATGTGTGTCTCCTTTCTGTGTGATATGCACTGTATGAATTTGAAATAAAATTTTTGTAGTCACAAATGAGTTAGCTAGCTTGGGCCACTTGGGGGAGGGGAGTTTATCTTGAGTTAAGAGGAGTGTAGGGATAGAGGTAATTCAGCCTGGCCAAATAGGAAATTAGAGCCAGGAACCAGACAGCCCCATTACAGTTCTCCATTCTGAACACTGCCCATTAATTTCTGCATATGTGTCCGAGTCTACTTCATTCTTTCTCTTTGCAAATGTCAGCTAAAATATCTTAGTCCTTGAAGATTTAGATAGTATCATCATAAGTCATTTTCCATATCAGTGCAATTCTGCTGGTCTCCGTGAGGTAACTACACACCCCTGAGTGAGGATGCAGTGGGACAATGGGGTGATGGAATGTCAGGGTGATGTTCTCATGGTCACCTCTAACTTTGAGTTCCTATTTCTACATAGTAGACTTTGGTGACAGCTTGGGAGTGTTGTAATTGATGCTGACTGCTGGGTTGCAGACAATCCTGAATTCAAATTATCCTCATGCTGGGCTAGGTGGCGCACACTTTTAATCCCAGCACTTAGGAGGCAGAGGCAGAAAGATCTTTGTGAGTTTGTGGGCAGCCTGGTCTACATAGTGACTACCAGGACAGCCACGGCTACACGGTGAGACCCTGTCTCAAAAAAAAAAAAATCCTTCCACTTGCAGACATGTCCCGTCCTCATGCGGGTAGCACTCCCGGTCCAGATGTTTTGAAAAGTGGCTCTATTGCCTGGTTTGTTTCCTGGACTTCGGACAGTTCTTCCTTGGGTCTTACATTCTGTCTTGACTTAAATAGGGAAGTGTCCCGTTCATAGCACAGCTGGGATGGCTAAATCAGAAATTGATTTTCCACAGTTTTGGAAGCTAGAAAATGAGATTGAGGAATTGGCTGGGTTGTCTTCTGAGGGCCTTGAAGGAAGGCTATGTTCAGACCTCGGTGTTGCAAGCCTTCCTTGAAGGTGGCTGTGTTTGCCCTTTCCACATCCTCTGCCCTGTGTGTGTCTGTGTCTAAATTCCCTCATCTTAAAACTCCAGTCAGACTTGATTAGGGACCATTCTAATGTCTTTATTTAACTCATTTTCTTCTTAAATTGCCTCTCTGCATATATAGATTCATTCTGAAACACCAAGGATTAGAACTTCAACCTAAGAATCTGGGGGGGGGGGACGCCATTAAGCCTATTGTGCTTTGCGTTCTTGTTCATGTGATTTCATCCTTTACTGCTTTTGTTTCCCAGTGTTTATGGCAGGGAAGTCTCCCCGAGGCACTTAGTTTACAGAGGGGCCTTGATTTCAAACACCTGGGAGGGAGTCGCAGCCTGACGGGTGGAGTAGAGAAATATCTGTGCTGTGGCGTCATGGCCAGGGTTGTCAATGCCGAGAAATCCTTGTAGACTGGAAACGTGGAGAGGGCACTTTCCAAGTAGTGGCATGTCATTGCTTCTGACTTGGGTATGGCTGTCCAATTTCCAATTTAAGAAGGCCTAAGTTCATAGTTCATAGCTTAACTGTGTACTAATTGTGCAGTATTGGGCAAGTTACAGGGCTTCTGAGCTTAGTTCCTTCATTAATGAAAAGAGATAAGATTACTACAGGGGGACCAGGTGAAGGTGGCGTGTGTCTTTAATCTCAACACTTGGGAGGCAGAGGCAAGCAGATCTCTGAGTTTGAGGACAGCCTGGTCTACGAAGTAAGTTCCAGGAAAGCCAGGGCTACACAGAGAAACTCTGTTTTTTTGGGGGGGAGGGGGACAGGGGCACTACTTAACATCTCCAGAAAAGTTTTGCAAGCGATATACCATTAACTGTGAAGTGTAGACATTCTTTACTTTATTCTTAGTTCTGTCCAGGTATGAGGGAGGGCCAGGACTCCAGTCTCTGGAGTCTTGAAGAAAGGATTAGACGTGAGGCTCAAACTCAGGACAGATGCTCAGAAGTGAGGCAGAGAAAAGTGATTGGTCATCTAGTTAGTGTTCAAGGCCTCTGCAGCTGGGAGGAGCAAACCTTGAGGAGCCCAAAAGGCCTGTGTAAGAACTCAAACCAACACCCTGCTCTTGACAAAAGCAGGCTGAGGACAGAGGGACGGAGGGAGGACGTCTGAGCTACCAGTGTTTAAGCCGTTGCTCTCTCTATAAACCTTTTGGCTGTGGACCTATTTAGATTCCATCTCTACTGCTAGATAACATCTCAATGTATAGTCAAGTTTATTATTGAAATTATAGTTATTTCTAGTAGTTTTGAAAGTAGTTTCAAACCATTTTGTCTAGGTTATTCCATATTAATTGTATTGTTATTGGTTTTATTTACTTACTTTGTTTTTCTGAGACAGGGTCTCGCTGCGTAGCCCTGGCTGTTCTGGAACTCACTCTGTAGACCAAGCTGACCTTGAGCTCAGATCCAACTGCCTCTGTTTCCCAAGTTCTGGGATTAAAGGCATTGTTTCTATGGATTTTCAATTTGTCTTTCTCTTTTAAAACCATCTGTGGAAATTCAACAATCTATAGGTGCTCATAGTTTGACACACAGGAATACAGTGCTCTATGCTGAAACCCAGTGGCAAACAAAGGCATTCATTCTCTTTATTCCTTCCATTGGAAAGCCCTGGCTTCTCCTCAGCTCACATGGCCTTCTTGATTATTTCCAGGGTGAATAATCACAGTAGAATCTCCCAGTGGAATGGAAAATGCCTTTCATTGTTAGTTGCCACCACAGACCTCCGCCAACCTTAAAACTCACCCCTTGCAGCTTTTAAAACTGGGAGCAACAGCCCTTCCCACAGTGTCTGCTTTTATTGCCAGGTCACCTTGGCACTTGGGCTTTCATTGAGATGTTTTAAAGTACAGAAAACTGCCTGAAACCATGTTCACCCTCCCTAGCCATTGGTAAAATGCAAGTTAATACCACAGTGAGCTATTAACTGACATTAGAACAGCTAAAACTAAAAAGTTAGGACACCACCATACCTGACAGTGATGCAGAGAAACTAGATCTCACACATTGCTGGCTGGAAGGTAAAATGATCTAGCTTCTTCAGAAAATAGTTTGGCACTTTTTATAAAAGCAAAACAGAGGCTTACCATATATATATATATATATATTCAACATCTATCTATCTATCTATCATCTATCTATCTATCTATCTATCTATCTATCTATCTATCTATCTATCTATCTATCTATCTATCTAATTAGCAGTTGTACTCTTGGGTATTTACCCATAGAAATACTTACATTCAGACAAAAACCTTTGTGCAAGTGTTCACGGCAGTTATTTGTAATAGTTTCAAACTCTAAACCCCAAACTGTCTTACAGTGTTTTAATGCTAAGCAAATGCTAATATATTTATAATAGGGTATACTATCTAGCAATAAAAAGGAATGTGCTATTGATACATGAAGTAACTTGGATGTATGTCAAGGGCATTAGGCCGAGTAAAAATACCTGTTTTTGCTGGTCACACTGGCACACACTTTTAATCCCAGCACTCAGGAGGCAGAGGCAGGTGAATCTCTGAGTTTAAAGCCAGCCTGGTCTACATAGTGAATTCAAGAACAGCCAGGACTATACAAAGAAACCTTGTCTCAAAAACAAAAGTAAAAAAAAAAAAAAAAAAAGCCAAAATCTTGTCTTAGAACATTTTGTGTTACTATAATGAAATACCTGAAGCTAAGTAACTTTATAAGAAAAAAAAGTTTATTTAGCTCACAACTCCAGAATTCAGGGGTCTACATGTGTTTTTTTTTTTTCTGGCAGAGTTTGAAGTGGCACAAGGCCACACATGGTAAGAGTCAGCAACTATACAACTATACATGTCTGTTTCCTCTGGTCCTGCTTCTTTTTATGAAGTCACCAGTATTCAAACAGGGAGTTTCTGCTTTGATGACTATCTACTCCTGACCTTCTTCTGACATTCTAAGGAGGCCCAAAAATGTGAGCCTATTTCCACCTTGTCTGAAGGTCAGAGAGTTTGAGGTTGCTCAAAATTGTTGACAACAACCAGGGCTACTCATCCTGACCCAGAATGTGGTTACTTGATTCTTTTGACATTAAGATGGTTCATACAGGTAGATCCACTCCACCCTGACAGATGTTCAGGATATGCGAGTATACTTCTGCTCCCTCTTTTGAAACTGGAGGTTTAATCTGGGGAGTGGCTGCCTTCAGGATACTTGGTCTAGGGTAACTTTACTGCCTGAACAACAGAATGCTAATGACTTAATGTCTCAAAGTGTTGAAACAATTAACTGTTTGAGTTGTCCTTTGTATCATATTAGAGCAGTCCTTTGTTGCCTTCTTCCCCATTTTGTATTGGGTATAAAAGTGAATGGAAAATTAAACAGGGGTGATTTCAGTATCCATGGGAACACCCTCCGGGTACTATTCTATGTTTCTGTTTTATTAGTTTTACTAGTGTCTTCGTATTCTTTACCTACTTTCCTGATCCACATGCCCCTACCCTGGCAAGTGGTATTTCTGTTGAAGCTGGTCACTGACAACATTCCTACCTCTAAACAATATAATTGGATGGTTTCTACCCTTTTATTTCATTTACTCACTTATTTTCTTGTTTGTTTGGTTACTTGGTTGGTTTTGTGAGGCAGGGTCTCTCTGTGTAGCCTTGACTGTCCTAGAACTCATTATGTAGACCAGATTGGCCTTGAAATCACAGAGATCTGCTTGCCTGACTCTCTGGTTGCTGGGATTATAGGTGTACAACTGACTTATTTCTACCCTTTTAATAATTCAGCTAATTAAACTGCAAGAATAACCACACAGAAACTGTATTAATTAAATCACTGCTTGGCCCATTAGCTCTAGCTTCTTATTGGCTAACTGTTATATTAATTTAATTCATTTCTATTAATCTGTATATCTCCATGTGGCAGTGGCTTACCGGCAAATTTTCGGCTTGTCTGACTCTGGCAGTGGCTCCATAGCATCTCTCTGACTCTGCCTTCTTCCTCCTAGCATTCAGCTAGGTTTTTTCTACCTAGTTCTGTTCTGCCCTTGACATAGGCTCAAAGCACTTCTTTATTCATAACCAATAAAAGCAACACATAGACAGAAGGACCTCACACACCATTTCCCCTTTTCTGTTTAAACAAAAAGGAAGGCTTTAACTTTAACATAGTAAAATTATATATAACAAAACAGGTATCAAACAAGAATTACAGTTACAATATTTATATCTTCCTTATCTTTTATCATGACTAAGGAAAACTATAACTGTAACTATAAATTCTATCAAAGACTCCAGAAGGCTATAATATTATCTAAATAAACAGGAAGTTCATTGTAAGCAACTTCCAAAATTCTAGAATTGACAGAGGCATCTTGCTACCTGGACAGTCACCCAAAGTTCTTCTGTACTGTTGGGGCATCCATCTTCAGCCTACAGGCCCATAGTATCCAGAAGACTTTTCCATGAAGCAGGAAATTTTAAAGACAGTTCAGCCTATATTGGCAGTGTGTCCATCATTTTCTTCTGTGTCCTGCAGAATATCTTGCAGACTCTTCCATGAAGCAGGAACCCCAAAAGATCTTCTCACCTTTAGGCAAGTTCTGTAGTCATTTCTCTGTGGGTCCTGTTCATGAAGCAGCCCAGGCAAGAGAAGTTTCTTGCTCAATAGCTAACCAACTCCATAAGGAGCCTCTTTGATGCCCATCTTCCTCTTGAAATAGCTTGTGCTGCCAGGAGCAGATGTGTCTCACTGTCATGAAAAGTCCCAAGTTATTAAAACATTATAAATGCCATATTCTGAAGGTTGCAGAAAGATTTGAAGAATACCTAACTAACTGAAATATATCTCTATACATCTAGAAAACACGACTACAATCTTGACTATTATAGATGACTTTCTATTAAGTTATATCTCTTTTTTTTTTTGGTTTTTCGAGACAGGGTTTCTCTGTAGCTTCGGAGACTGTCCTGGAACTAGCTCTTGTAGACCAGGCAGGCCTCTAACTCACAGAGATCCACCTGCCTCTGCCTCCTGAGTGCTGGGATTAAAGGTGTGTGCCACTACCACCCGGCAAGTTATATTTCTTAATTATACATTCCATTTTTAAATGAGCTGTACAAACACAATACCTTAATTAAGAGCACAATTATACATATACATATAACTAAATTGACCTTAAATTTGTATCAATAAACCAAGATCCATACCAATGCAAATTTTTCATATCTATATCATATTCTCCTTTAAATGTAAACAAACATTTATAGACAATATTTGGGAATATGGCCATAGTTTTGTCTATACTGTTTCCTGCTGATTGGGGGCTCTGTTAATTAAGTCTTTTATGATGTATCCTGTGTGCTAGGTTCATTTCAGTCAGCAGTTGGGCAAAGTAATTTTTTGAGGGGTGTTCAAGGTGACGTTTCAGGCAGTCTTATTCCATTAAACCACACCAGTCTGAAAGCAATCCACGGGTTCTCATCTTCTATGAAAACAAAAGAAGAACCTCTTTTCCAAAACAACATATCCTTAGACTCAAAGTTTGGAATCAAGATACTTTTATGTTGGTTTAACTTAGCAGTCCATACAATGAAATGTCTCTCTGTATTTAGCTCCTTCACAGTCGTCAAAACTTTCAAAGATAACACAATAATATACATAATCCAGACTCTCTGTGAATTTTCCATTTTTATGTGGCTTATTTTTTTTACTCCCTTTAATCTATGACTATCTGTACTATCTCTTTAAAAACTTTACTCTTTTTTTTAAAGCATTAGCTTTATTTTATGACTCTCTATACTCTTTTTCTTCTCTCTCTCAAGCTTATGTACATTTATCCAACAGTATGACTCATCTGGATTTGTCTTTGTTGCATATCTGTAATTCTTTACTGTCCAGAAGCGCTTTTTAAAATGCTAAGCGCTTCCTAAAACTTAAGCTGCACCGTTACTATGGTATATATGATATACTTCCTACTTCCTCCACACAGTCCAACATGGCAGAGCCGCTTGTGCCTCTGAGCCATGCACACTGCCCCACTTCTAGGCACACAGCCAGTCCATGTCACCATTAAGCAAGCTGCAGCAGTCTGCTCACAAACCCTATTTAAATGCTCAACAGCCGAACCTCCCCAAAGAGCCAGAGCTGTTCATGCTGGCAAACCAGGAAGCTGCTGCTTTAAAAAAAAAAAAAAAGCCACACAGTTTTTACTGTGCCCAGGGTGCCTTGCTCGCCGCAAGCCCATCTAGAAAAAAAAAGTTGTGGCTACCAAGAAACTGTGCTAAACTCTGTTCTTTTGTATCTAGAATTCCTTTTCAAGCTCTCTCAGGTTTTTAAGTGGATTTTAGTTGGCCATGCGGGCACCAATTGTTGCAAGAAGGAGCTGCTTGTTTGTTCCGGCCACCCAGAACTGAAATAACCACACAGAGACCATATTAATTAAATCACTGCTTGGCCCATTAGCTCTAGCTTCTTATTGGCTAACTGTTATATTAATTTAGCCCATTTCTAATAATCTGTACCTGAGAACCCTTTAGGGTTGTACTTATATCTAATCCAACTGCACCAACACCAACCTCAAAAAGTCACACACTGATTTCATTTCTATAACATTTTGGAAATGACAAAGTGGTAGAGACAGAAACAAATGGGAGTTGTCAGAGTTAGGGGAGGAGGTGTGGCCTGCAGCTACAGCAGCAGATCTGAGTGGTACTTCTAGATTGTAACTCTGGAGTTAATTCTTTAAACGTGGGTGTGATGAACCACTGGTTTAAGTACTGTAGTGACTGAGCCATTCTCTCTCAGGTGAGGCTCATAAAGGATGCACCAGGATTTTCAGCAGCATGTGTGCAACTTCATGTGATTCCACAGTTAGGGGAGTAAGCTTAGGTTATACCCTCATGACCCATTACCTCTCCACTGAGGTAATGAGCCTTAGGAAAGGTTGAATGAAGGGAAAGACATACCAGAAATGGCTCACCATTTCTGTAATTTCTCTTATATTTATTTGACCCTAGTACAAAGTTGAATTCTGTTAATTTTCAGATATTCGTGGATTTTCTCAACATTTTAACTATTTTTTATAATTTATTTTTATTTTCTGTGTATTGGTGTTTTGCCTGCATGTGTGTCTATGTAAGGTGTTAGATCCTAGAGTTACAGAGAGTTGAGAGCTGTCATGTGGATGCTGGGAATTGAACCTGGGTCCCCTGGAAAAGCAAATCAGTGCTCTCAACCACTGAGCATCTCTCCAGACCCCACTAATTTTTAATTTAGTTCCAATTGTTTAGAATCTTAAAACTTTGATAAGTTAGCTTTACATATGTGTTAACTTCCTGAATTTGCATGTGTTTCTGAGTAGAATTGGCATTACGGGGGTTTATACTTGTTAATTAGTTCAGGATGGTTAATTATCTACTCTCTTGCTAATTGCTTTCATCTGTGTGTCCTACTGTATGATCTTATTAGTTGTGCATTTCCCTATTTCTTTTCTTCTGTCAGTTTTTGCCTAATGAATTTTAAAGTTCTTTTTTTTTTTTTCCTCCAAGACAGGGTTTCTCTGTAGCTTTGGAGCCTGTCCTGGAACTAGCTCTTGTAGACCAGGCTGGTCTTGAACTCACAGAGATCCGCCTGCCTCTGCCTCCTGAGTGCTGGAATTAAAGGCATACGCCACCACCGCCTGGCTAAAGTTCTTTTTAGGAACACATGCACCTAGTTTCTTATGTTTTCCCAGTTAATTCTCTGCATTTTACCATATAAAATTTTATGTGTTATCCTTTGTAATGTTCCTTATCATGGGCTGTGCTTTTCGTGATGATGTTCATCACAGTGTCTGTGTACAGTAGGTGGATTTGTCTGTCCCTGCTGGCAGCTTCTTATTAATTATGAAAGCTTGGTCAATAGCTCAGGCTTGATTCAAACTAGCTCTTACAACTTAAATTAACCCACTTCTCTTAATCTACATATTGCCACATGGGTCATGGCTTTACTTGTCCTCCAGCATGCCTTGCTCCCTCTGCATCTCCTGGCAATGCCACCTTTCTTCTTCCTTGCATTGTCTGTGTCTGGCTGTCCCATCTATACTTCCTGCCCAGCTAATGGCTGTTTAGCTTTTTTATTAAACCGATAAGAAGATGCTTTGGCAAAGACACATCTTCACAGTGTGCAAAAAAGATTATTCCACAACAGTGTACTTCCTGTCTGTATGATACATATTTTCCCATGTTTACATGTTTTTCTCAAGTTTGGTATTTTCTGTCTTCACATTCACCAGCTCTTTCAGTTGTCTAGTCCATTCCGTTGTTGTGATTATTTACGGAGCTTTTAGTTACTGTGTAGATTTCAGTTTGGATTTCTGTTCGTTTTCTCTCTCTCTTTCTTCACTTTTTTCCTTGGTTTTTTGAGACAGGGTTTCTCTGTGTAGCCCTGACTGTCCTGGAACTTGATCTGTTGACCAGAGTGACCTCGAACTCATAGAAATCTGCTTCTGCCTCCCAAGTGCTGGGATTAAAGATGTACACAACCAGACCTGGTCTTTTGTTTGTTTGTTTTCTTTAAAAATGGGAGAGAAATACTTCTCTTTTTTTCTTTTTTTTAAAAATTTTTAATTTTTTTTTTTAATTTTTCTCTGCTCCTCTCCCTGCCACTCCCCTCCCTCCCTCAACCCTCCCCTAAGGTCCCTATGCTCCCAATTTGTTCAGGAGATCTTGTCTTTTTATACTTTCTACTTCCCACATAGATTATATCTATGTAGGTCTCTCTTAGTGTCCATATTGTTGTCTAAATTCTCTGGGATTGTGGTTTGTAAGATGGTTTTCTTTGCCTTATGTTTAAAACCACCTATGAGTGAGTACATGTGATAATTGTCTTCCTGTGTCTGGGTTACCTCACTCAAAATAATGCTTTCTAGTTCCATCCATTTTCCTGCAAAATTTAGGCTGTCGTTATTTTTTTCTGCTATGTAGTACTCCATTGTGTAAATGTACCACATTTTTTTTTATCCATTCTTCGATCGAGGGGCATTTAGGTTGTTTCCAGTTTCTGGCTATGACAAATAAAGCTGCTATGAA